>SRLM01000046.1:1553686-1712373 GCA_015708895.1 Populus ilicifolia
AGCAGCTAAGTTGCTGAATAGGAGCATCCCACTCACATCTCCATCCCTGCTTTCGCCCTCTTTCAATCATTACTCAGGATTGTGATTTTAATGGATTGATTTATTTTAATTTTTTCAATTCCAAATATTTTTTAAAATAATATTTAAAAAAATAATAGTAATTATTTTTAAAGTGTTTTTTATTTAAAAATATATTAAAATAATATTTTTTTTATTTTTTAAAATTTATTTTTTATATCAGCATTTTAGAATAGCTTAAAAAATAAAAAAATATTAACTTAAAACAAAAAAAATTCAAATACAAAAACAAAGATGATCTTAAAACCATTCACATACCATTTTTCTCTTGAACTCTAACCCAAAAAAAAAAAGGCAAGATCTAATAATAACATTTTTAAAATATAAAAATAAATATGATCCTCAACCATACCTGTACCATTTCTCTCTTGAATATTTTCTTAAGAAAACTTGACAAGACTCAATAACAACATGTTAGCTCAAATTCAACAGAGTCAGCATCGAGCATTTGAGTCTTTGCTTCTCTAGTTTATATTTTCCAGCTTTCAAAATCAAAATCAAGATCAATCTATCACTTAAGGGCATACATTAAAATCAATTAAGTGAATAAAAAGTTTTTTTTTTTTTCTCTTTAGACAAATCCGAGGGTTGTGGATTGGATGCCCTGTGAGTTGCAAAGAAAAGGCATCAGTTATGGAGAAAGAGCAAGCAGAGACTGGTTTTTTGGTCGGGAGAGAGGTGGCGTGGGTTGTTTTTTTGGATAAATTTGACATAAAATTAAAAAATTCCATGTAAATTAACGTGGGAGTAAAATTTTTTTGATGAGATATTATAATTTGATCGATTTAACTGGCTAATTAATTCTAAAAATAAAATTATTAAAATTAAGAGGTCTTATTTGACAATTTACATAGCTACATTTTACTATTATAGAAAAACAACTTTTAGAAAGTTTCATGATTCAAAGACATAAAAAAATTATAGTTTTTTAAGTTATTATTTTAATGTAGCATAACCAAATTTTTTATTGAATCTAGATCTATTTTATTAATCTATAAATATATTTATTAAGTCACCTATACAGTCTATCTAAAAATAATTTTTTATTTAGTTACTTAAAATTATATATTTTATAAAATTATATTTTTTATATAAAAAATATAATTAATTAATACAATTAAGATTAACCAGTTAAAAAAGATGGGAGGTTGAACATTACATTATTAAATTTTGTTAATTTACCACACAAAAATTTTGAAATGATATTATTACATTAAAATTTTAAGTTTATTTTATTATTTTTTAAAAAGAAAAATCCAACGATTTTATAGTAGTGACATGGATGAAACAGATGTCAGGGTGGTGAATTGTTTTTTTTAAAGGATCTAGGTTGCCGAAGTAGTTGCTGACATGGAATGGAATAAGTTGATGACATGACATCTGAGGTTAGAAAAATAACCAAAAAAATATCCCTATTTACCATAGGGACATTTTATAGAGTTGTCTTCAGTAACCCCTAATCAAACAAAACACAAAAAAACAAGCAATACCCTCACTTTTTCTTACCCTCCTAGGAAGTCACAAAGACTATGCAAGTTGGTGTCAAAGTCCCCATAAACCTGTGCCTCTGGAATCCCTCTAGTTTGATCACACTGTACAAAGAGAAACACCACTGCCTATTTCTTCCTTCCCGCACGCCTTACACCCTCTCGGAATCACACTCTCTGCTTACCACCCACGCTAGGCTACTGCTCCTTTCTTTCCAGGGTTTTTGTTTTTCTCCTGAGCCTTCATGTAATTATGAGAAAGTCATCTTTTCCCCCCACCACTACCCGGCGCAACCCAGCTCCACCCCCCCACCACCGTCCTCCCACCACCACCAATTTTCCCACAACAAGGAACGCCCGTAGGACTTCCCCTAATTTCATAATCCACCTTCACCTGGACCCCACGCTTGCACCTTCTAGCAGAAGACCAGACCCCAACACTGTAATCTCCCAATGCAACCCAACACCACCACCTGACCGTATCATATTACCGAAAACCACTTCCACCAAGACAAAACTAACTGCTTCCTTGCATTTTCAGGAATGGTCCCACACGCTGAATTTTATGACAACCTTATGGGAACTCCGTCTTCGGGGAGCCCACAGTTTCACTCCAAAGCTGCAGTCATCCATCCTCTTACCTTCTGATACAGAGGAGTTGAAAAGGAATTTAACGAAGAAGTTTAGTGGTTATCTTAAAGGACTCATTAAGGGTGTGGGTAGTAATGTTAATGATGATGAAAATGTGGTTGGGAGATGGCAGGCGAAAGTGAGTGAAAAAAGCGATGAGATTGCGCAGTTGATGAAGTTGCTTAAGGGGAGTAATAGAATGAGGGGTTTTAGTGAGTTGAATGAGAGGAAAAAAGGGTTGGTGGCGGAAAGGGACTTGATCGTGAAGAGATTGGAGGAATTTAGGGCTTCCATGAAGTGTATTTTGAAGTATATTGAAGGAGGAAGGGAGGAGGAAGGGGAAAGGGGTTTAGAATTGTTTGTGTTTGATGGGGATATTGATTGGGAAAGGATTCATAGATTGGTTTTGAGGGAAATTAGGAGGTTGGCTGATGGGTTGCCTATTTATGCTTATAGGCAGCAGATTTTGGAGAAGATTCACGGCAACCAGGTGTGGTTTTTAGTTGTTATTTCTCTGTTTAGTAAGTAGAATGATGTTTGGATTGTTTTTCTAAATGGTTAAATGCTGCTGCAGTAACGTGGAAAATGTGGGAAATAATGGATTTTGAATTTTGTCTTTTGAATAAACGTGGAGGGGAATTGGGGATTTGATTGTTTATCTGTGATTTATGTTGCAGATTTTAAGTTGTTAGATTGTGGCTTTACAATAAGTACGCGTGGTAGCTGCTTGTTTTTAGGATCAATTGTTTTTTACCTGCATTGTTGTATATAGCATGCAAGGTTGCTGCTTTGTGCATGATGAATGGTATACCATGTGTTCATGATCATTTGTTAGTTTCTTTGTTCTTGATTGACACATTACAATTGAGAGCAGACAGTAAGAAAGGTTTCTTTGCTGTGAAGTTGTGTTATGTTTTGGTTATTGTTGTTCATTTAAGTCTTTTGGGCGTTCATAATTTGAGCTTGCTTTTTGACTCTTCCTTTCACTATAAACCCAGCGAGTATGCTGCTTGAATCTGCTTTTGGTTTTTGTTCTAACCACTGCTTGTATTGTGCAGGTAATGGTTTTGGTTGGGGAGACTGGTTCGGGGAAGAGTACACAGTTGGTTCAATTCCTTACTGATTCTGGAATACCTGGCAAGGAGTCAATTGTATGTACTCAGCCACGCAAGATTGCAGCCATCTCACTTGCTGATAGAGTCAATGAAGAAAGCAGGGGGTGCTATGAAAATAGTTCAGTCATGAGCTATCCAACATTTTCATCCGCACAGCAGTTTGGTTCCAAAGTCATATTCATGACTGACCACTGTTTACTGCAGCACTACATGAATGATACCACTTTGTCTGGGATATCATGCATCATTGTTGATGAGGCTCATGAAAGAAGCTTGAACACTGATCTTCTTTTGGCAATGATTAGAGGCTTGCTTTGTGAGAGACCTGATTTAAAGCTAGTGATAATGTCAGCAACAGCTGATGCAAAGCAGCTGTCAGATTATTTTTATGGTTGTGAAATCTTTCATGTTGAGGGAAGAAACTTTCCAGTAGAAGTCAGATACACTCCTTCCTCTGAGGGAACTGCTTCTGGTAATGTTTCTCCATATGTATATGACACTTTAAGGATAACAACAGAGATTCATAAACAGGAGAGTGAAGGCACCATTCTTGCCTTTTTGACTTCTCAGATGGAAGTAGAATGGGCTTGTGAGAAATTTGATGATGCCTCTGCTGTTGCATTAGCATTGCATGGAAAGCTTCCTTTCGAAGAGCAATCTCGTGTTTTCCAAGATTTTGATGGGAAAAGAAAAGTTATATTTGCCACTAATCTCGCAGAGACATCACTTACAATTCCTGGGGTCAAGTATGTGGTTGATTCTGGCTTGGCCAAAGAGAGCAAGTTTGAAGCAGCTACGGGCATGAATGTGCTTAGAGTGTGCAGGATCAGCCAGAGTTCTGCTAAACAGAGAGCTGGTCGTGCTGGGAGAACGGTACCTGGAATATGCTATAGACTCTACACAGAATCTGACTTTGAGTCGATGTCTCCTAATCAAGAACCTGAGATTCGCAGAGTTCATCTTGGTGTTGCTGTTCTGAGGATGCTTGCTTTGGGAATTAAGAATGTACAGGAGTTTGATTTTGTTGATGCACCCAGCGCCAAAGCAATTGATATGGCCATCAGGAATCTTGTTCAGTTAGGTGCCATTACACAGAAAGGTGGCATCTGTGAACTAACTGAGGAAGGTCGCTGCATGGTTAAAATGGGCATTGAGCCTCGGCTCGGTAAGATCATTATCAGCAGCTTTCATTATCGCTTGGGTAAGGAGGGCCTTGTTCTTGCCGCTGTAATGGCAAATGCCAGTAGCATATTTTGCAGAGTTGGTAGTCAGGATGATAAGCATAAGGCTGATTGTCTTAAGGTGCAGTTTTGCCATTGCAGTGGTGACCTCTTTACTGTGCTCTCTGTGTACAAAGAGTGGGAGGCTTTGCCTCAAGACAGGAGAAATAAATGGTGTTGGGAAAACAGTATCAATGCCAAATCCATGAGGAGATGCCAAGACACGGTCAAGGAATTGGAATTTTGCCTTGAAAAGGAGCTCACTGTTATTATTCCGTCATATTGGAATTGGAATCCTAATAAGTCTACCGTGCATGATAAATATTTGAAAAAGATAATACTCTCAGCCCTTGCAGAAAATGTAGCCATGCACTCTGGACACGATCGACTTGGTTATGAAGTGGCAGTGACCGGGCAGCATATTCAGCTGCATCCTTCATGTTCGCTGCTAGTATTTGGTGAAAAACCAAATTGGGTTGTCTTTGGTGAACTCCTCTCGATATCTAATGATTATTTGGTTTGTGTAACTGCTTTTGACTTTGAATCATTGTCTACACTTTGCCCCCCTCCCTTGTTTGATGCCCTTGAGATGGAAAGCCGGAAGTTGCAAGTGAAGGTGTTGACCAGTTTTGGCAGTTCACTGCTCAAAAGGTTTTGTGGTAAATCTAACAGCAATCTGCAGTCTCTTGTAACTTGCATTCAGATTGCCTGTATGGATGAAAGGATTGGTGTTGAGGTACATGTTGATCAGAATGAAATTCTGTTATTTGCAACAGCAGAGCACATGCAGAAGGTGTCCAGCCTTGTAAGTGAAGCTTTGGAGTCTGAGCGAAAATGGTTGCATAATGAATGCATGGAGAAATTTTTGTATCCTGGAGCTGATTTTTCACCCATGGCACTTTTTGGAGCAGGGGCTGAGATTAAGTATTTGGAACTAGAAAAGAGATGTTTGACTGTCAATGTATTTTTTTCTAATGCAAATACAATTGATGATAAGGAGCTTTTGATGTTTCTTGAGGAATATACATCTGGTACTGTTTGTTCTGTTCACAAGACTGTCGGAAGTGGACAAGAGGGTGATGAGAAGGAAAAGTGGGGCCAAATAACATTTCTCTCTCCTGATTCTGCCAGAAAAGCTGCCCAGCTGAATGAAGTTGAATTCAAAGGCTCCAAGCTGAAGGTAGTTCCATCACAAACAATCATTGGAGGCAATCACAAAATGTTTTCTTTTCCTGCTGTTAAAGCAAAAATTTTTTGGCCTCGTAAAGTCAGTAAGGGGCTTGCCATTGTCAAATGTTATGTTCATGATGTTGATTTCATGATTTGTGATTTCTCTAACCTGGAAATTGGAGGAAGGTATGTTCGGTGTTCAGCTGGTAGGTGTGTGGACTCGGTTGTTGTCAGTGGATTTAGTAAAGAACTTTCTGAAGATGATATTTTACGTGCATTGAGGAATGCCACAAACAGGAGAATCCTAGATTTCTTCATAGTAAGGGGAGCGACTGTTGAAAATCCTCCTTTGGGTGCTTGTGAAAAAGCACTTTTAAGAGAGATATCCCCCTTTATGCCTAAAAGGAATCCCCAAACTAGCTGCTGCAGAGTCCAAGTCTTTCCACCTGAATTAAAGGATGCTTTTATGAAGGCTTTCATTACCTTTGATGGAAGATTGCACTTGGAAGCAGCAAGAGCTTTAGAGCATATGGAAGGGAAAGTATTACCTGGGTGCCAATCATGGCAGAAAATTAAGTGCGAGCAGATGTTTCATAGCTTGATATCCTGCTCAGCTAGTATCTATGTTGCAATCAAGAAGCAACTGGATTCTTTGCTTGCAAGCTTCAGTCGTGTAAAGGGTACTTTCAGTGGTTTAACTTTTCTCCTTTTACATTTTGTGAAATTTTGTTACTTATTCTGTGATTGCAGTCATGAAACCCTTACAGTTTATCTTCCAAAATTTCTTTGTTCCCCCTTTTCTTTTCAGAAGGTGTTTTTTATAGGTGCAGCCTTGCAGGATGGAATATTTCACTGTTTCTTTTCTTTTCTTTTCCTAATGTGGTTGCATAATCTATTTTACTATTATTGCAATCTGATCTTGTTTTCCTCCTCCCATTTCTTGCACTTACTGGGATGTTAAAAAAAAAAATGCTACTCATAAGCCTTGACATGTATGAATACGCATGAGCTACTTTGACCACTCTCCAGTCTCAGACAATGGTTGTCTGTTTGTCAACTTCTTGACGATAGTGATCAATTATGATTGAGGGTCCTTTTTTCAAATGCCATAAATTGATGTCTTGAAGCATGCTCAAGTTTGTTCTCATGATTACTAAGTTTGATCCACAATTAAGTATTCAATACATGGATCTTTAATACAATTTTTCCATGAAATTCAGTCTGACCACTTTGTGTACAATTTTCCCACGTATCTAGTTAGGAACTTGATTTATTTTCTTATTTCAAATTTGTCTTGACATTCTAGATTGGAGATATCATCCTTTAGAATTGTGGTTGGATCCCCATGCTGCTGTTGTTGTTGATGATTGACTGTCCCACAGTTTATGTGTTCTTTGATCATCTTCCAATCTGTTGGTGGTTATGATAAAAGTAGTCTCCTCGAAATTATTCAAATTTGTTTTGAATATTATGTAAATCATGTGCTCCTAGCAAGTTCTGAACATTTACTTCATATGCAGCTTGTATGGTTGTACAACTGATTTTATAGGCTTTGCTGGTTGATTAATGGCATATTATGTGGATTTGCTTGATCTCTGTTTGAAAATCATTTACCTAGATGCATGTATTGTATCACTCACAGGTGCAGAATGCAGTCTCGACAGGAATGAAAATGGTTCCTATCGAGTGAAAATATCTGCTAATGCTACAAAAACTGTTGCAGAGCTAAGAAGACCTCTGGAAGAGCTTATGAGAGGACAGACCATAAGCCATCCAAGCCTCACTCCAACTATTCTACAGTATCTGTTCTCTGGTCAAGGTATCAATCTGATGAAGTCAATACAGAGAGAGACCGGTACCTACATTCACTTTGACAGGCGCAACTTCAATCTTAAGATTTTTGGTCGTTCAGACAAGATTGCTCCAGCACAGCAGAAATTTATTCAATTACTTCTGGCCAATCATGAAAGCAAGCAACTCGAGATCCACCTCAGAGGTGGAGATCTGCGCCCAGACTTGATGAAGGAAGTAGTTAAGCGGTTTGGGCCAGATCTTCATGGTCTCAAAGAGAAGGTACCTGGGGCAGATCTTACACTTAGCACCCGTCACCATGTTATCTCTGTTCATGGTGACAAAGAAGTAAAGCAAAACGTGGAAGAAATAATTTTTGAGATGGCGCAAATGGGTTATGATTCAGCTGAGAAGCTTGATGGTGGAGATGCCTGCCCCATTTGTATGTGTGAAGTTGAGGATGCTTACCGGCTTGAAAGCTGCGGACATTTGTTTTGTCGAATGTGCTTGGTGGAGCAACTTGAGTCAGCATTGAAAAACTTGGATAGTTTCCCAATATGCTGCGCCCATGGGAGCTGCAGGGCTCCCATATTGCTGACAGACTTGAGGTCTCTCTTGTCGAGTGACAAGTTAGAGGAACTCTTTAGGGCTTCTTTGGGGTCATTTGTAGCATCAAGTGGGGGGACCTACCGGTTTTGCCCATCTCCTGACTGCCCTTCAGTTTATAGAGTTGCTAATCCTCTCTCAGGTGGTGACCCATTTGTCTGCGGGGCTTGTTTTGCGGAGACTTGTACCAGGTGCCACTTGGATTATCATCCATACCTCTCGTGTAAGAAATACATGGAGTTCAAGGAAGATCCTGATTTATCACTAAAGGACTGGTGCAAGGGAAAAGAGAATGTGAAAAGCTGTCCTGTCTGTGGATATACAATCGAGAAAGGGGAAGGTTGCAACCATGTTGAGTGCAAGTGCGGCGGGCATGTCTGCTGGGTCTGTTTAGAGTCTTATAATAACAGCGAGGACTGCTATAACCATTTGAGGTCAATGCACGGGGGCATAGCTTGATTTTTAACTACTTTCTTCTCCGGTTGTCTTTGTAAATATACTCAAATGTATATATAGGAAATAGGATTGCATATACTCTACTGTATTTATAGGATGTACGATTATAAATATAAACAAGTAGGGTTATTCAGGATAACTTACATTTTCTTCTGAGCTGCTGTACATGCTTTTGGTTATTTCCATTATAGCCTGCACTCGGTAATCTACTGCTGCCATTTATTAGTAGTTTGTTGTGTGTGATCTAGGAGGGAATTAGCCCATGCCCACATCCAAGTGATTTATGGCGTTCCCGAGCTCATGCTTTTAGCTATTGTGTGGGGCTTGTCAGTTATCAGTTCGCAGCATTTGTTTTCTCCTCCTGTTTTGTGTCCTACTGGTGCTTGCTGCTGTTTCTTAAGCCTTCGCCGTGGTGAGACGCTGTTTATGCCTTGTTTCTTATTAGTACATTGGTCCAATCCATAATTAAAGGTTGCAAAATTAAAAACAGAATCAGGATTCAGGAGTGAAAGGGGAGGGAAAGAAAACGCAGAGAAATTAAGGTTATTATAATTAATTCAGGCTTCGTAATAATGATTTCCAGCATTGGTTGTTCAAGAGTTCTTTAGGCAACAACATGTAAAATGTGTTCTTCAACGAGCTTATATATACACATATCCTTCTCTGCCATCCAATATTCAAAATGTTTCTAGTAATTTTTTCAACAAGCTTTCAGAAGGTGAGACAGATAAATAAGGAAGATCTCATAAGAAATAACAGCAACCAAATGCAAGTCCTAAACCAACAATGCCCATACAAAATGTCAAAGCCACACAAATCCAAGACTCCCTGCTCCCATCACAAGTAGCCTCTTCTTCTTCTGAATGGTCTTTCACCTCCTTTGATCTACCACAACCACAACACAATTTCTTTTCTTGCTGTTGACGTTGTGTTTGTGCCTTCAAAACTTGAAACTCAAGCAGCCTCACCCATTGGCGATAAACAAATAACTGAAAGGACTCGTGCAACAAAGCTTTGGCAACACGATCCCTCTCCTTAACCAAACTTGCAGCCTTCCTCTCAGCTTCCCTTGCTCTTGTCTGTGACAACCTTAATGCCTTCAGAAGCTCTAACTTCTCATGATTCTCATCACAAAAACCTCTATACACATCAAAATCATCACGATCATGTTCCCTTCTCGTCATGCTAAAACCTCTATTCATCGATGATACGACAGTCCTATCTGACCAAGAAAAAACCTTCACTGGTGGAGGCAGATCACAATTCTGCAATAAGTCCGTGCCAGAATTTGGAGAAAGCAAGGGACCCAACCACATATCATTCTCCTTCATAGCTCTAGAATCCATCTTCTGGTTGTTTGTTGCCGGCCATCCAGCCATTTCTTAGACTATTTTGCTTGGAGGGCTTCCGGTGAGAATTTTTTAAAGAAATGGCAATATAAGACGTGAAAGAAAGAAACAAGGGGTTGGTGAAGAAATACGTAGGTGACAGGTGGATTAAGTGAGACGTAAGAAATGAGGTTATCTAGAATATCTAACCATTTTTCTACGTTAATAAAAACTGTACATGTTACATTATCTATATTTTAAGATAGTTTTTGTTTACTATTTTAAGATAGAAACATTAAAGATATATATAAATTCGTCTAAAATATTTTATGCATATTCACCTAAAAATATTTTATTTTATATTTTTTTCTTTTAAAATAAATATTTTTTTATTTCTTCTATATTTATTTTTCAATCTTAGAACACTAGTAAACTTAAAAGAAAAGCCGAAGACATGTGTAAAAAGTAATGTATACAAGGCAAGGCATGATTTATTATGGTTTGAGATAGTAAACTTATATTTTTACTCTATTAAATAAAATCCAATGACTTAGACTTGAGGTTATTATTATCTTTTTATAATGTCTATTAAGCAATATAAAATTGGTTGGGGGTAGATACGTTTCTTTAAATTTTTTTGAATTGTGTGATTACTTAATTACTTATAAAAACCGAAAAAAAATATTTTTATAAAAAACTTTACATTTAACAACATAATAAAATAATTTTATTTCCTTTAAAATCAAAACTTATCTTGCCTCTGAGGATCATTTATACTTTTTTTTGGGGTGATTATTCCATATAGTGTTAATAGCCATTTAATATTTTAATAAATATAAAAAAAAATATTTTATATAAGTGGTTAACATGTAGTAAGTAAGTCATTTATTATATTTGAGCGGTGTATTTAGTGGATTTCTCTCTTGTTGTTTTTTATCCTTTTTTCTCTTTAAATTTTGTGTCTAATCTTTTAAAATTTCACAACAGTCCTTAAATTTTATTTTTTTAGATTTGGTTCGTATTCTTTTAATTAATTTTTTATTTGAATTATCTTATAGAAATGAAATGTATTTTTAATTTCATTCTTCTTTAATTTGTCAAATTTATTCTTTATTTTGAATTGATATTTTTTATTTAACTTTTCAACATTAAATTAAATTTTTTTTATTGAGCTTATCTCTATAATTTAACGAGTTATGAATTTAAAAAATTAATTTAGATTTTTTAAAAAAACTCATGTTTTTTCAATTTAATCCTTTAATATTTGATTTAATTAGAGGTTGGGCTCCATTAGTTTTTTTATTTGTTTTCTTTATAATTTTTTATTAATTTTAAAAAAGACTGATTATTTAAAGTTTTTTTTATTTGTCTGTCTTTATTAAATTTAGATTTTTAAAACAGAAATTTTGTTCTTTATTTAAACTAAATTATTTATTTAAATATAAACATGATGCACTCACCACATAACTCGTGGATGTCTTTCATTTTTGTCATGCAATCTTTTATAATAACGTTATAATCATTTTAAAGAGCTCTTTCTAGTAATACCAAGTCCATGTCCATGGCAGAACAACAATAAATCTCTGAGTTTTTTTTTCTTCTCCTGGATAAGGTATCGGTGGTTTACAATTCTAAAATATTTCATCTAGTATTGTACTTCCTAGCATCTTTAATTTTTTTAAATGTAAAAAAAAATAAAAAATCTGAACCGTGCAGTAGCGAGGGCCAAAAATCTGACCTAAATGATGGTGAAAAAAGTATACTTCATAGTTTTGTTAGAAAATGCTGCCTTTGATCCCGCAGGGTATATCTACACAGTTCCAGCATTCCACCTATTTTTAGAAAGAAAATTAAAAAACTGCAACATAAAAACTGATCTTGGATCTATCGATAATTATAATTACAACAAAAAGTAAAGGGTATTATGAAAAAAATATTTGTTTCCTGACATCCATAAATATTGTGGATACTTATTTATTTTGGGTTTTAATTTTGTATTTATTTATATATTGATTTTTTTATTTTTATATGATTATTGTGATATCAAAAAAATATTCTGATATCGTGATATCATGTATTTTATTTAACATTTATTTAAATAAAAGATAATTTAAAAGTAAAATAAAATAATTAAATTTTATGGAATCAATTATTTGAATTGTAAGTTTTCTAAGATAATTTTAGTTATTTTAGTTTACAGTTTTATTTTTTTATTAATTATCTATTTTTTATTATATTCTATGTTATTAAATTTTAGAAAATTTATAGACTTATTTATAGGTTTTACAGGTTAATCTAGTTTATATATTTGATGGGTTTCACTTTTTAAAAAAATTATTTTTTTATTTTATTTTTTGATATTAAATTAATTAAGAATTGAGTTTTATAATTTATTTTATTTAATTTTTTATGATTTCATTGCTGTCTAAAAACATTCTGATATTATGTTATTGATAAATAAAAAATAATTTTTTTAAAAAATTATTAATTTTAATAAATTTTATAATCTAAATCATATATTAATTTAGGTTGTTGAAATTATAAATATGATGAAATCTTATGAATTAAATAAATTTTATATCAAATAAATTTTAATGTGATTTTATTGAAAACTCGACACAAATAAAAAATGAGTTCAAAATATTTCAAAATTTATCCGCTTCCTCAGGTTTATCGAGACTGTGAACAATCTCTCTCCGCTCTTGATAATTTTTTTATTAAAAAAATTATTAATTTGATCCGTAGAGAAAGTGCGGGCTAACATACGGGTGTTGGCCAGCTATTAGCTTTATCAGGATAAATTCCAGATTCCAGATGGTAAAATGGGGACAGGGTTTGCTTTTCTTTTTAGAGAGAGATTCTTGTTTTGCTTGCTTGGATACACTACAGGTACGTCAAAACCAAATTAACTAGCGTAGAATTCCCACGCAAGGAAACTGAAAGCCTCCCCCTTTTGTTTGTGGAAAAAGAAAAGTAGGAAATGAATAACTTCCAAATTGTTTACAATTTGTATGTAATAAGTTTCGATTTTTTAAGCATGGCAATTTATTAAATTCTTCCCAAGTCAAAACCTGCCAAACATGGCCGTAGCACACTAGGAATCTTAGAGGTCTCCCACCTAATCATCCCCCCATCACTCATGCTGGAAACTGCAGTTAGTAAACTCATTCCAGCTTTGCAGGTTAATTTGGTGAATCACCAATTTGATACTTGGTTTAGACTCTTTTTCAAACTATTTTAATAGTTAAATTTAGATTTTCTCTTGCTACGTTTATGTATGTATGCGGTGGCTTCCTCAAATTTAATTTCAAAAGAATTAGAGCTAGGAATTTAGTTACTAACTCTAGAAGAAGATGATGGTGTTTATGTTGGGGTGGTGTCGTTTAACAAATGGGATTTCAGGTGGGTGATGATTTGGCTGATGTCCTTGAAAAGCCCTCTTCGGTAAGGGTTGGTTTTTGAAAGATTTTTACATTCGATTCAATTCTACATGGAATTAATTAAAACAAGATCAGAAATCCTTCTTCTCAGAGATCTTTCAAAAAATTTATATCCTTTCACACAAGTTGTTGTCGAGCCTGTGCTGGGAAGGGATTGTAACGATCCTTTTACAGTTTTGGTTATCAGCATGTTCAGGGTCTTTCAATTCCCTGGTCGTCCTTTGTTTTCCTTTGATTCATGACTTTTCCAGGCTTTGTTTGCTCCAATGGTTTGTTCTTTGCAACGACAGATCTGCTTTTTCTATATATTAACTGGTTTCCTTTCTTTTTTTTCCGAACATCTTAGTTCATTGATCCAATGGTCTGATTCAAACAATTTGTCTTGGATGGTTTTCTTGGTGGTTTTTTCGGATGATGCACATGCATGATTCAAAGCAGGTTCTTTCACCTGTGTTTATGTTTATTCAAAGCAGGTTCTATCAACTTCTATGTGATTAAAGATCGTTGTGTTGCATCTTAATTGTACTAATCATATGATGATTTAGCTTTTATATATTGTCATGTGGGAAGCCATAATTTTTTTATTGCAGACATGGGGAGACGAACATATATAGATTGAAAATTCATCAACACAATTAAAAGAAATTGATCTTCATTTTTTACAAGTTACAACTAGGTGTTTTTACTCATCCACTCTTTTACCTTGTAAACAAGTGGAATCAACACAAGTAAATAAATAGAAAAATGCACAAGTATTAAAGTAAAAATCTCAACCTTTATTGACTCTTAATAACATAATATTATACGAGTTCTCTTGTGTGTTCTATGGACATTGCATAACATTTTACAGCCTATTTATCTACATGGAAGTTTACAATATTTTTTTGAAGTTAAACTTTTTATTTTTTAGGCTCTTTAAAATTAGTTTTTTCTTATAAAACACGGTTTGCTCATCTACAGAATTCTGGGCCGAACTATATGTTAGAGAAATCACCCTCGTTGAGCCCATTGAATTTAGCCCCATGATTCAAGTTAACGCGTAAATGACTTGAAAGATCTCGGGCAACTACAGACCGAGTAAATGCCTCTGTGATGGAAAGCTAAGTGTCAGATTACTGGTGTAATGGAACCACAAGTCTCCATTATTAGTGATGTGCATTTAATTGTGGTGATTTGAAAAAAATAAAATTCAAATCTTTTTTCCTGAAAAATAAACACTGCCTAATTCAATACCATACATTATTGTAGTAGGTCAACTACGCCAATCCCTTCTTCCTTATTTTACACGCACCTAAGATGCAGATGCATATCTATCCCCTGTTTCCTGAGTCTTCTGTCCTGTTTCTGTGAAAAAATGGAGTTTGATCGCAGAGAACTACTAAGCTCAAAGAAGAGCTTAATTGCAAATTATAAGACCCGTTTGGAAATAAGTGGCAAACATGCTGATCTTTCACCAAAACAACCAACGATAATTTCTCCTCCATTTCCTGAAGACCTGAATCAAAACCAAGTCAGCAAAACCAGCACGACCATCATGGCCTGTGTGTTTGGTGGTTCACTTTTTCTGGGCATCCTATGCATAGTTTCAAGACTTTACTACAACAGGCGAATAAATTCCAGAAGGTCGAGAAGTCTACCAGTAGTCTTTGGTACCCAAGAAGCTTTTCTTGATGAAGATCAAGGACCAGAAAACAACCGCCACATATGGTACATCAACTTCTTCGGTCTCCCACAATCTGTGATCGATTCAATAACAGTCTTCAAGTATAAGAAAAATGAAGGGCTGATTGATGGTACCGAGTGCTCCATTTGCTTGACTGAATTTCAAGAAGATGAGAGCCTGAGACTATTACCAAAGTGTAGTCATGCTTTTCACCCACCTTGTATTGATACGTGGTTAAGAACACACAAGAACTGCCCTCTCTGTCGTTCCCCTATAGTATCCGATAATTTTGTTGCTCAAGTTGCTCTACCGGTGCCTCCTACGAGTGATATGAGTTCAAGGGAAGAACCCCAGATGGAAATTTCTGAGAATAGCACTCCTACTGGACTACGAAGCAGTAACCAGGCAGGAGAAGAAGGAAGCAGTGAGGTGAGAAATGGAGAAGAAACAATCTGCGGATTGCCAATTGAAGATAATACAAGTGCTGAAAACTCAAGCTCTTATTCGAACCACTCTATCTCCAGGAATCCTCGGATACGAAGTTATTTAGTGGACAATAAACTGGTGGTGGTAGGATCAGAAATGCAAACTCTGAGGAGGTCTGTGTCATTGGATTTCTCCGCCGCTTCAGCAGTATATAATGTGGTGGCTAATGTTGTTCCTGGTAAACGTCATGCAAACTCAGACAGTCTATTAGTCCAACCAAAGCAACCGAAAACGAAGAATGTTTCCAAGCGAGGAAGTAGTGGAAACTTGGGCTTTCACAAGCCAATGAAAAATTCTTCAAAGGGGCGTTCACTACAGAAGGGACCTATTTCAATGAAAAGATCTCTTACAACTAGTGGGAAATCTTTGTCATCTAGATGTAGCAGAAGCCAGAACACGATCCGCTCTTTCTAGGCATGAGTTCTGATTTGCAGAATCTACGAGCCTAGACATATGTCATATACGCGTATCTTCTTTTAATTTCGCACCGAGTTAGGAGTATATAAAACCATAAAAGTGAAGTCTTGTATAATTAAGGACAGTAGGAAGTCTTCATCTGAGACGAAGTAGTTGTGTAACTATATACATGTTTGCTGTTGTTCTGGTGGTTTTGGCAGTCAGATTCCTGCTGATCAAGTTTCTGGAAGCTCCATTCCTGGAAGCCTTTTTGGTTTTTGGAAGCTCCACTTGAAAAATTTAGTGGTGTAGCTTTTTTTTATCAAGTAGGATCAATTTTAAATAATTTTAATAATTTATATGGCTATTATATGATGCAGAAATAAATGCCTCTTTTCGTGTAATCTAAGATCTTTGGTTTTGATGTAATGCAGCAAGCCTACCTCGTGTAGTGTGTAATCTAAGATCCGACATCCCTTTCGAAGTAAAAAATTGATTGCAGAATCTTAACATGGAAAGAACTTACCTCATAAGCGGCATCCAATTTAGTCCTTAGCCTGTATATTTATTCTCAATTAATTGAGTTTCAGAATACGAAGAAAAACATCAATTGAATCCAAAACCATAGAATTCAACTACCAAAATTGAGATTTAGGGGGGAATCAGACATTTTTTTGCTCACTGTTTATGGAGTTTATTTTTTAATATTTTTTCCTCCAAAGTTTGGCATATTATTTTTGGTTCTTTTATTTTGATTTTTTTTTAATTTTGATCCCTTTAGTTTGATGCTTTTTGTTTTAATTTAAAATTTTATTTTATTTTATTTTATTTTTCAATAATGGAGTTAAATAGAGGAGAGGGACTTGTAAAAAAATAGTTCTGGTAAAAGAAAGTTATCAATTAATAATATTTCAATAATAAAAAGGGTCATTCTTATAATGATATTGAAGTGTTATTTAAATTTTATATTATTAGAAAAGGCAGATTGAGGTTGAGAAATTTTTTTATTTGATTTTATATTTTTTATTAATTGTTTTTTAGAGTTGATAGAGTGGTTTATGAAAATTATAAGGATATTTTTAAGTAAAAAATAAAAAAAAATAAAACCAACCTTGATTTTCCAACCAACTCTTTACCTGAGATACGGTTTTTTTTTTCTTTATTCAACAGTAAAATATATCAATCAAGATTAAATATGTCCTTCTCAGGAGATTTTTGAAGGGCACCCTTACATCGGCATGTGCTTTTAGAGAGAAGTTCAATCAATTTCTCTATATGCTGTTCTAATGTTTGAAACCAAAAGGTAAAATAATAATAATAATAATAATCTTGTTAAATTTAATAATAATAATAATAATAATAATAATCTAGTTAAATTTCCCTTTCGAAATAAAAAAAAATTCTTTTTATTTAATGAAAATAATATATATTTATATATATCAAAGACTTTATAAATTGTCGGATATTAATCTTATATTGGATCCAACCGTGAGAAATGAAAACCATTTATACAATAGTCCATGTATATTTCTAAAATTATTTATTTAATTATTTTAAGCTTTAATTAGTATTACTTGAATTGGATCCTCCTGTTTTAGGCTTCATCATTTATTTATTTATTATGCAGATAGAATAGGCATTGCTTTGTATGTTTTTTCTCCATTATCATCCGTACTAATAAAATCAAAATATGATAATAATTTCATTACAGCTTAACCTCAAAAAAAGAATTGTTATGTTCATTTCTTAAACAATTTCATTACTTATTGCTATGTGTGTTCACATGGAAGTTCAGTTTTTATTAATTCAGATCTTTATCCTTCTACCTATTTTAAATTTAATCATAATCTCATCATCTATAACCTATTTCTTCACAATTACATTGAAACATATCCATTTCATAGTTTCCTTAAATTTTCGTTAATAACCCTAATAAAAAAAATCTATGAATTATATTAAATTCATTTCTTTTCATTCATAATTGTTTAAATAAGTTTTGAATTTTTTACCCAATAATAAAATGGACTTTGAAAGCTAATTGGTAAAAAATTTTCCATTCTTTTTTACTCTTTGCTATGAGTTGATTCTGTTTGTTTTTGCATTTTAAAAATGCTTATAAAAAAATTTAATTTTTTTTACTTGAAACTAATATTTTTTTTAATGTTTTCAGATCATTTTAATGCTATGATGTTAAAAATAACTTTAAAAAATAAAAAAAAATATACATAATATTTTGATATATTTATGAGTGAAAAATATTTTAAAAAATAATTACAACTATATTCTCAAACACGCTTTCTACTTCCCTTCACTTAGTTTCTTTTTAAATTTTTACTTGATAGATTGGTTAGTGTTTCATGTGACCTAACTCATAAATCTTATCTAATTTTTATTCATCTCTAAAGAATTTTAGTGTTTAACTTTTACATTTCTTTTGTCTCTCTTCTTTATTTCTAGTTTTTATGGCAATTTGAAGGAAGAAAAAGTGGCTAACTTTTCTGGCTTTAAGTTCAATTGACTAATTTACCTTTAATGAGCACTTTTAATTTTTTGTTTGGCTATTGATATTTTTACATGGCCTTTTCAAGTTTCGATTATCCTAGAATTTTACCCAATCATAAATTAATATGTTATAAGACACCTTGTAAAATTTTGATTCAATCCGACAATCAGATAAAAAATTATGTTTGATAATATAAAACCGGTTAAGAAATGATTTTACATTAAAAATCCAAATTTTTTTATTTCATTAGTTTATGTATGGTATTAATTATTCCACTAAATCTTTAGCACCATCCTCTTTTTTCAAAATATATTTTGTTTATTTTTTCACCCTTAGAGTCATTTATGACTTACTCCAAGATATAAATTTTATTTTTTTTATTAATGTAATTTTTATTTTTAAAAAATATATTTTTTAATCAGCAACACAATTTTAAAAGAAAAACATTTCATGATCTCATAATCAAGTTTTAATAAAAACTATTAAAATAATATCTCAATATTTTATGTGTGATTGAAGGCCAACAATAATTAAAGTGATAATATCATGTTAAAAATCTATTATTTTTTTTATTTTTTATGAATACTCGAGAGCATATTTTTAGGGTTTTTTTTACATATTATATATATATAATAATTAAAAAATTAATTGCTAATATTACCATAAAAACCTAACATATATTATATAAGAACTGAAATAAATTGTAAAACAATTTAAATATATTTTAATTATATTTCTATAGTGTATTTTAATTAAAATATATATAAAACATTTACAAGGAAACAAAACAAAATAGCTATAAAAAAAATTTGGTGTCTGGGTTTAGAAAGTTAGGCTTGCGCTTGGTCCAATAAAAAAAAGTCAAGCGTGCCAACCTTTTATTTTTCTAGAGTGAATATATTTATTAAAAAAAATAATATTATATCTATTGGTTTAAATATTGATAATCATTGATAGATGAAAAATTAAGTATGAATTTTTGTATGCTAAAAACTTATTTTTAATATTTTTTTTCACTGGAGAAAACCTAATCGACATGCTAGAAATCACATTAAACGCATTGTTAAAACAACTTTCAAGGTCAAAGGCTCAAAATTAAATAGAATGAAAAAAAATCCTCTTAAACCCTAATTCATTTTTTTCAATAAAATGAAAGTTCTAAACCACATTAATAACAGTCTTTTCAGTAAAATTTATTTATTTACATCAAAATTAATATTTTTTTGTTATTTAAAAGTGACAAACCAAATTCTTTTTCTTCCTCCCCCAGTCTGATTAAGGAATTTAATCTTTCTCACCAAACTAAAGTTTTTCACATGAAAATGATTTTTCTTTTAGTTTGATCATTTTTTTAATTGTTTATTATGCTATAATTTAAATCACGTTTCTTTTAATTGATCTCTTATTCAATTTTGAAATTTCATTAAAAATCCTGGAATTTCCAAGAATATACAAAGAAAAGAAAATATCAACATACAAAATAATATTAATATAACATGTAGGGATGAGATTAAAAAAAGTTTAATAAACAAAATAAAAGTTCATTAAACAGTGTTGCGCACCGTGAACCTAGACAGATGCACATAAATAAACAATAAAAAATGTATTTTTCTAGGTGTACTGTATAATGTATAATATTAATACGAGGTTTACGTGGGTTGTTCGGGTCAGTTTACGCGCACCACGACTAATCCACACGGCCCACTAAATATCCTGCAAGTCCAGTGAACAAGTAAGGCACCGCCGGGGTGATAAGCGTGCATGGTAAGATTCGAACTCAAAAGTAAAAAAAGGGGACAAGCTCCTCCCGCTGGGCTAAAACCTTACTTACACTGAGACGTCTTTTTTTTTTTTTTGACATGTGATGTCCGGGCCAGCTTACGCGCACCACGACTAATCCACACGGCTCACTGAACATCCTGCAAGCCAAGTGAACAGGTAAGGCACCGCGGGGGTGACAGGCGTGCATGGTGAGGTTCGAACCCCTGATGCAGAGGAAGGGGACAAACCCCTGCCACCGCTAGGCTAGAACCTCACTTGCTACACTGAGACGTCTTTTTAGTTATATAGGTTGCTGGGTCTGGAGTGTGGTCTCCACACCTTGCAACAGTGTCAGTTTCGACTGAATAGATAATTTTCTCCCTTTGTTGTCTTCATTGTAGGACAAGATTTTTTTGTTTTGGTCATGTGATTTTGCAGATATCAAATTCTAAAGAACGCATCATTTTAACAAAAATAATTTTTTCATTATCGATGTTAAATATAGTATTTTACTAGATAGAGGTACATGCTATGTCGCTAATTAATTCAATTTTTTTCCACATAAAAATAAATATGAAAGTGAGCCAAGGATTCTTAAAATATTAAAAAAATTAAAATTTAAGTCATTAACTTGATTGAATTTAATAAAATCAATTAATATAAAAAATATACAATAACAAAAGATAAAATAACAAAAAAATTAATAATATAAAAAAACCCAATCTTATTGGGATTAGCATATCAAATATATGACTTATCATAATACTATTAATTTTATTGAAAGAAAACCGGGTAAAGCTAAGAAACTTTATTTATCAAAAAATTTAATATTTAAAAAAAAACTAAAAAACATAAAATAAAAAATCTATAAAAAAATCTAATTAAAGCAGCTAACTTTGTAATTATGGGCACAAGATTAAAATAACCTCGTAATATATATAAAAGGAGCTTGCAAACCAATTTCTAATAAAACAAAAGTTAAATGAAAAAATTGAAAAAATTAATTTAAAAAAAATAAAAACAAGTTTAATATGTGTTAGTCTTTGAAATCCATGTTTCTAGTTATAAGTTGAGATTAATTTTATACAAGGCAAACTCTGATAAATAACAAAGTAAAATTTTAAATTAATAAAATACTTGGAGATAAAATAAAAAATACAAAAAAAGCACAAAAAATAGCAATAAAAAAAGATATAAAATATTTTGGAATCAAATGTTGAAGAATAAGATTAAGGTTCAATTAGAAAAAAATAAAAAACAGATTTAATATAAAAATAAAATCAAATCAAATTATAAAGAATTAAATTAAAAAAAATAAAAAACAAATAGTAATAAAAAAAGAACTATAAAAATAACAAATAAAAAAACAACTTTATATTTTGATAATAAAAAATATTTAGTCCAACTATTATCTCATTGTACGCATGCTACATAACTAGAAAAATCATAACAAGATACTTTCAAAGCTGATCCAAAAGGTATCATTTAAATTTGGGATATGATTTGATAGGCCAACTACTTTTTCTTTCAAATTAATATCTATATTATGAAAAAATTAAATCACTTTGAAATTAATTTGTTAATTACTAGAAAACCAGGTTGAAATACAAAAATACCCTGAATTATAAATTTGGAAATTTTGCTTTTAGAGATAGGGTTTCCACTTGCTTATAAAATATAAAAAGAACAAATTATATATAATCATCTTTCTAACGTATTTTGAATATACTTTCACATCATGCTTTTAAAACGTTGAAAAACTAAATTGTCTCGAGGCAATCTCACAACAACTGTTTGATCATGTAGATAAAATTGGACTATTCTAATGGCAAATTTATTAACCTTTTTATTAAAAAAACAAAATATTAATTGCAGTACTATGATGAATAGTAGTATATGACTAGAGATACAGTGAATTCACGTTCGCTTTGTTTTATTTATTTATTTATATTAACTTTAATGTCACCTTTTTGTGCGGATGGATATATGTGCCATGAAAATTAAAATCCAGAAAGCTTAGCCTTGAAACCCTGTCCACGTATGGACGCGGCAGTGCTGTCTCCTGTTGCCTCACCTCTCATAGATGACTTTATAGCCTTTCTCTGCAACTTTATAGCTTTTCTTTGCATTTTGCCTTCCTTTACACTTGTTTTTTATTCTTGTGAAAATTTGGAATCTCCCTTTCAGGCTATGCCTTGTACTTTCACAAACACTATTTGCTGTGATGCTGTAGTGAAATCATGTACGTGGTGGCATTCGTACGCGCAATTGGTATAAACTCTCTCTGTACTCCATGTATACAGAAAAAGACAGTACACATTATAAAATATATTCGAAAAGGGCCTGAGATTTTGTTCATCTGCCGAGGTAAATAAATCCCGGCTGTGAACTGTGGGATTAAATTCTTGGTGTGAATCGTTGGAATGATGTAAAACTTTTTGTTAGCATTTCCAGGCAACTTTCGGGAGTGTGGGAGTTGAATTTATTTTAAGAGAGTATTTTATTTGGTAAAATATTAAATTGATATTTTTTAGTTTTTTTAATAAATTTAATTTATTTATATTTAAAAAATATTTTAATATTTTTTTAAATTAAAAAATATTTTTTAAAAAATACATGCAGTATCAAATACATATACAAAGTTTCTATTATAAACAGTGCATATAACTGGCTAAAAGGATGGTAGAAGTTGCATGGCAAATGATGAAAACATGGAAGCTGGAGAAAAAAAACATATTTTTCTCATATTAAAAAGAGGGCATGTTTTTTTATAAGCCAAAGTTAGCACAACTGTTATTAAAATAACTAAAAAAATTGGTATTGTAGTAGCTTTTTATTCATGATTTGAAAATTTTTGTTATAAAAAAATAATTTTAATTGAAATTAGTTTAATATTTAGATATATTTGATTAAAATTATGGTTGAAATTAAAGTTAAATAAAAAATAATTTAATATATATATTTGGTTAAACACACTTTTTAAATTGAGGTTACAGAATAACTAAAAAAGATATATATTAATATTGATGATTATTAATTTAAGTATTATATATATTATATCAATAAATAAAAAATATTTTATATTAAATATTTTTAATTGTTTCATTAACTTATCGTATCAAATTTATTCGATAAAGACTATAATTTTTATAATTTTTTAAACGTACAACAAAATTAGATAAAATATTATTAGAAACAAAATTAAACCTAAAATTAAATTTTACAAATACTACATTATCATGTAATTTTCTTCTAATTTATATATTGTTATTGATTAATATTAAATATTAATTTTTAATTAAAATATATTTAAAACAATTATTTTGTTTTCAGTCTATACATACTTCAATTAACAATGAAATCAGTGTTCACATGAAGAATAATCCGTGAATCAATTCACATGATACTATTTACATTTACATGAACAGTACCAACTAAACTAATCAATTTGACAGTATTTAGATAATGATAATAATAAAAAATATTAAAAACTTCTACCTGAGCTGAAGAAAGAAAGCAAAACAACAAATTAAGCGTGCCCTTGAGTTTTTTTTTTTCCTGGCAACATGCGGGCAAAGGTAAAAAAGAAAAAAAGTAATTTTTTTTTCAGCAAAACCAGATGCAAACTTAAAAGAAAGCAGGGCACAAGTGGAGAAATGAGAAAACAACATTAATACTGCAGAAAAATGACAGCTACACCAATGTCAGAAACAAGACCACATAGCCTGTAATGATTTTACGTTTGAAAATTTTAAAAGATGTGTACAATTTAACTTGAGCTCGTCAACTCTCAAGCTTCCAGGCCGAATTCCTTTATTGCTGATCAAGTATTTTTTTCCTTGACAGAAAGAGGAATCGAATAATTCACTCACACACACACTGAAACTCCAAATCTAAGAATCTCCAACTTTTGTCCAATATGGCAGGTGGAACACGAGACTGAAATCACACCCGCTAAAGGAAAAAGGGAAATTATTCCAGTTTCGTAACAAAAACTGAACGGGAACACTTGAATATCTGTGGGAAAGCAAGGGGCGCCATCATTCCAACTTTTAGGCATATAGTCTGCGACCCCAATGATGCATCCTTGGACCTATTGAAGTAAACTCAATCCACCAAAAAGTCAAGGAAGACAGTCATCAGCTGTCACCGCCCAGCCACCGGCCGCCGGCCACTTTCACATCGTCGGTCACAAACCGCCTTCACATTTAAAAGTTGAATTTTCTTGTTTTGATTTCGTGTATAAATAGATAGCTAAGTTTATACAATTCTGTGTGGAGAGATTGAGAGAAACACTAGAGAGAAAGAGAGAAAAAGAGAGAGGTTGTTGTAAGCTTTTGTTTATGTAATTGTAAGCTTTGTTCTTGAAATAAAAGAGTGTGTTTTATCCCATCTGAGTGTTTCAAAGCCACCACAAGTGGTTTCTCCCACCAACAATTGGTATCAGAGCCTTGTTCGTCAGAAAACAGAGGTATTTTTGGGAAACATCCGAATTTTCAAAGTTGTCAAAAACAAGTTTTGATCATTCCAAAGTGTAGAGCTCATCCATACGAACTCAACGGTGCAAAAATCAGGTCAATCGGAGCACGGGGTGGACCACACTCTCCGTCTGAAGTTTCAGCACTGTAGCCCACGCGCCCCGAGGAAGAAGACGAGTGAGCCACACGCGCGCCATATTTGAGCCGCGCCGAGCCGAGCCTCAAGCCAAGCCGCAAGCCATATTTGAAGCCGAGCCGAGCTCCAAGCCATATTCCGGAGCCAAGCCAAGCTCCGAGCCATATTCTAAAGTCAAAGTCAAAAAAAGAATATTCCTTGGAATATTCCCGGTTCAACCTAGCAAACCACCTGAATTGGTTTTTGGACGGTTTACCTCATTTTTGACCCGTTTTCTACAAAGTCAGACCGGTTCCCTACTATTTGGACCATTCCGGATCCATCTACGGTGTCGGTTTTGCCAAATTCAACTCCTAAAAAGGTGATATAGTCATTTAAAGAGCAAAATGACTACAGAAAATGCACAAACACTCATCCCGAAGCTAACCAAAGACAACTATGATAGTTGGTGCATCAGATTGAAGGCATTCCTTGGTTCACAAGAGTGTATAGACATTGTGCAATATGGTTATGATGAACCAGAGTCCAAAGAATCAGAAGATGCTTTACCAGAGGTACAGAAGCAAGTCCTCAAAGCCAATAGAAAGAAAGACAACAAAGCAAAGACCATCATTTATCAAGGTCTTGATGAAGCGACATTTGAAATCATTGCTTCAGCAGAAACATGAAAAGAAATATGGGAGGCTCTTCAACAAAAATACAAAGGTGCTGACAGAATAAAGAAGATTCGTCTTCAATCTTTGCGAGGTGAATTTGAATTGTTACAAATGAAGTCCTCAGAATCCATTTCTGATTATCACACAAGAATTATGGTGATAGTCAATCAGATGAGAAGAAATGGAGAAGCCCTTTCAGATGCTCGAATTACAGAGAAAATTTTGAGATCCCTAGATCCAAAATTTGATTTTGTTGTTGTTGCTATTGAAGAATCCAAAGAAGTGGACAAGTTAACAGTGGATGAACTTATGAGTTCTTTGCAAGCTCATGAGCAGAAGATTGTAAAAAGAAATGGAGATAAGGCAATTGAGCATGCCTTATAAGCAAAATTATCTCTCAAAGACAAATATGAGCAAGGGAAGACTTCAACAAGTGGATACACCACTCGAGGAAGAAGTCAACAAACACGAGGAGGATTTCAGCGATTTCAAGGTAGAGGTTCTTGGAATACAGGTTTTAGAGGAAGAGGTGGTAGAAACACCATTAGAGGAGGTCGAGGACAACAAGCATTCACTCCTAGAGGAAGAGGAGGTGGTTACAATAACCATAACAAGAGGAATATTCAGTGTTATAATTGCAATCAATTTGGGCACTATAGCACTGAATGTCAAAAGAAAGATCCACTGATACGTGAGCAAGTCAACTATGCAGAAGAGAATGTCAACAACAGAGGAGCAGCTGCATTATTTGTCCAACAAGGACTTGACAAGAATCAAAAGAATATTTGGTATCTTGATTCTGGAGCTAGCAATCACATGTGTGGCCAACGAGATTTATTTGGTGATCTAGATGAGACCATACAAGGTTTTGTCACCTTTGGAGATACGTCAAAAGTTCCATTCAAAGGTAAAGGCAACATCCCAATCAAGTTGAAGAATGACGATCATAGCTACATGGCCGATGTCTACTATGTCTCAGCCATAAAGCAGAACTTGGTGAGCATAGGTCAACTTTTGGAGAGAGACTATACACTTTACATGAAGAATTGTCATCTGACAATTACAGACTACAATGAAAGATTAATTGCCTATGTGAAAATGTCCAAGAATAGGATGTTTTCTTTAAACATCCAATATGATGCAGCAAAGTGTTTGAGTGCCATCACCAACAATGAAGAATGGCTTTGGCACCTGAGGCTTGGACATCTGAATTTCACAAGTCTGAAGATGCTAGCAAGCAAAAAGATGGTCAAAGGTATGCCCCACATTGATCATCCAGAAGAAGTCTGTGAAAGTTGTGTCCTCAGCAAACATCACAGATCCAGTTTTGCCAAAGAAGTCAATTGGAAAGCAAAGAAGCCACTGGAGTTAGTGCACACAGATGTGTGTGGTCCTATAAAGCCTATGTCAACTGGACAGAATAGGTACTTCCTCACTTTCATTGATGATTTTAGCAGAAAGACATGGGTATATTTTTTGAAGAGGAAATCAGAAGTGTTCGATTGTTTTAAAGATTTTAAAGCAATTGTTGAGAAGCAAAGTGGCTACAAGATCAGAACCGTAAGATCTGATCAAGGTGGAGAATATACAGCAAATGACTTTGAAGCCTTTTGTACACAACAAGGCATCAGACATCAGACAACACCGGCTTATACACCACAGCTGAATGGTGTAGCTGAGAGGAAGAATCGAACAATTCTTGATATGGCAAGAAGTCTACTCAAAGCAAAGAAGCTGCCCAAGCAATACTGGGCTGAAGCTGTATCATGTGCAGTATATTTGCTGAACCGCTGCCCAACCAGAAGTTTGCAAGTTGTCACTCCACAAGAAGCATGGAGTGGTCACAAACCAAGTGTTACTCACCTTCGAGTCTTTGGTTGTGTGGCATATGCAAAGATCCCAGATGCAAGAAGGACTAAACTCGATGATAAAAGTGAGAAATGCATCTTTGTCGGATATGGTGAGAGAAGAATGGGATACAAGCTGTATAATCCCATCACCAAGAAGGTAATTATGAGTAGAGATGTTATCTTTGAAGAAGATAAAACTTGGCAATGGAATGATGACCAAGAAGCAGTTAAATGGATCAGCACTGATTTGATCCTTGAAGATGAAGAAGTACCAACAGTACTTGCAGAAGGTCCAATAGTACCAGAAGATGAGCCACAAAGTCCGGTACACAGATTTCCTGTATTCAACAGGAGAAACACGCCAGAATCATCATCAATACCATCATTACCAGAACCATCATCAGCATCCTCATCAGAAGGACCAAGAAGGATGAGAAATCTAGAAGAGCTGTATGACGCCACTCAAGTAATGGAAGATACAACTCTATTTTGTTTTTTTGCAGATAGTGACCCACTTAGCTTCAATGAAGCTATCACAGAAGAGAAGTGGATAAAAGCAATGGATGAAGAAATACATGCCATTGAGAAGAATGATACCTGGAAGCTGACTTATCTACCAGAAAACAAGAAAGCAATAGGTGTCAAATGGGTCTATAAGACAAAGAAGAATGCAAAAGGAGAAGTGCAAAGATACAAAGCAAGATTAGTGGCGAAAGGCTACAAACAGAGAGAAGGCATTGACTATGGAGAAGTGTTTGCTCCAGTAGCCCGGTTAGAGACAATCAGACTGATGATCTCATTAGCAGCACAACATAGATGGAAGATCTATCAACTTGATGTGAAGTCAGCATTTCTGAATGGCTTCCTAGAAGAAGAGATTTATGTTGAACAACCACTTGGATACATTGATGCTGAAAATGAAGGCAAAGTATACAAGTTGAAGAAAGCCCTCTACGGTTTGAAGCAAGCTCCGCGTGCTTGGAATACCAGAATTGACAGGTATTTTCAAGATAATGGATTTGAAAAATGTCCATATGAACACGCAATTTATGTGAAGAAAGAAGCAGATGGCAGCATATTATTTGTGTGCCTATATGTTGATGACTTGATATTCACCGGCAACAATCCTACCATGTTCGAAGACTTCAAGAAAAGCATGGTACAAGAGTTTGAGATGACAGACATTGGTCTGATGGCACATTTTCTTGGCTTGGAAGTGGTGCAGAAAGAAGAAGGGATTTTTGTATCCCAAAGAAGTTATGCCAAAGATATTCTTGAAAGGTTCAAGATGGAAAGTTGCAATCCGGTATCAACTCCAGTTGAGAATGGAGTGGAATTGAGGAAAAGTAAAGTTGGAAATGTTGATCCAACTTACTTCAAAAGCTTAGTAGGAAGCTTAAGGTACTTGACATGTACCAGACCAGATATACTCTACGGAGTCGGACTGATCAGCAGATATATGGAGAAGCCAGACCAGTCTCATTTGAATGCAGCCAAGAGAATTCTTCGCTACATCAAAGGCACAATAAATGAAGGTATGTTTTATACCTCAAGTACAAATTTCAATCTTACTGGCTACTCGGATAGTGATTGGGGTAGAGATCTGGATGAAAGAAAAAGTACAACAGGGTTTGTATTTTTCGTGGGAGATACATCTTTCACATGGTCATCCA
Source organism: Populus ilicifolia (assembly GCA_015708895.1). NCBI lineage: Eukaryota > Viridiplantae > Streptophyta > Magnoliopsida > Malpighiales > Salicaceae > Populus > Populus ilicifolia. The sequence continues at coordinate 1,582,610 of SRLM01000046.1, forward strand.
AGAAGCAATCAATTGTCACGTTATCAAGCTGTGAAGCTGAGTATGTTGCTGCCAACTCAGCTGTATGCCATTTAATATGGTTAAGGAATTTGCTGAAGTTTTTGGGATTTCCTCAAGAAAATCCTACAGAGATTTATATCGATAATCGATCAGCGATTGCATTGGCAAAGAACCCGGTGTATCATGAAAGAAGTAAACATATTGATACACGTCATCATTTTATCCGAGAGCATGTAAAGAACAAAGAAGTCGAGCTGATATCCTGCAAGACAGATGATCAAGTTGCAGATATTTTTACCAAGCCATTGAAGAGAGAAGTATTTATCAGATTGAAATTCATGCTTGGAATAACATCCCTCGATTGAGTTTAAAGGGGAGATTTGTTGAAGTAAACTCAATCCACCAGAAGGTCAAGGAAGGCAGCCACCAGCTGTCACCGCCCAGCCGCCAGCCGTCGGCCGCTTTCACACCGTCGGTCACAAACCGCCTTCACACTTGAATGTTGAATTTTCTTGTTTTGATTTCGTGTATAAATAGATAGCTAAGTTTATACAATTCTGTGTGGAGAGATTGAGAGAAACACTAGAGAGAAAGAGAGAAAAAGAGAGAGGTTGTTGTAAGTTTTTGTTTATGTAATTGTAAGCTTTGTTCTTGAAATAAAAGAGTGTGTTTTATCCCATCTGAGTGTTTCAAAGCCACCACAAGTGGTTTCTCCCACCAACAAGACCTGGGTTTTTTCTTTCGTTTTCACTTTCAATTTGTGTTTTCTTTTCATGTTGTTTGTATTCTAGTGTTAAACAACCACCGCACCCCAAGCCCCCGGCCACAACACAAACATAAAGCTCTTTTTTCTTTTTCGTTTTTTGATAATAGAACAAGCATAAAGGTCGCTAATGTTCAGCTTATAGACAGAAAGAGCTAGTAATCTTGCATGGCATTTGAACTAGTGGCTAGTGTCTAGATCAATGCTTGTGTTTTGGACACAAGCACAATGCCTGTGTCAATCCGGTCATGGATCTGAATACAACAACAGATTTGGTGGTTGAGAAACACAGGCAGTGTAGTAACCCCTTTGAGTTAATGTTGCTCCCCACAGAAGATCCAATCAAACCAAGAGCACCCACATCTAAACCATTTCATAGTACACAAAAGTTCCTAGAGAACATAACCCCCCCAAAAGGGTACGGCAACCTATAAGCTAAGTTCCACTAAACTTGCCACTGTAAGTGAGGCGGAAAACAACAACATCACACATGATCAGTTGCCCTTTCAGCTTTAGGCAACCAATTAATAGAAATCATTATTGATTTATGATATTGATAAAGGAGAGACTCATGGTCTCTATTCACTGCTAGGCATGCAATTGGATATAGCATCCTCTTGGATCCTACCCACAATCTCATGCACTGCTGCAGCAATTTCATCGACTGAAGTCAATCTACACTCATCTTCAACCTGCCTCAAAATCAAATACAAGTTTCGATATTTAATTAGTACATGGACTTCTAATTTATTAAAGTAACAAGAAACTTATTCTACATATGCAAGTTACTTCAGCTAAAAAGATCATTTGGCATCATTATACTTCATTTGGATGGATCAATGTACTCGTAACAGTAGAGTTTAAAGAGTAAACTTCCTTTAAATATGGTTATCATTTAAAATCAAAAACCAATTTAAGTATCAAAAGAAGCAAAGAAAAGAAAAGATTGCTAACCTTAACACTAAAAGAATAGAACACCATCTGACCAACAGTTGTTACGTTTAGGTGAAGAGTATGAAGTCCAAGAGAGTGCAATCCAGTCACCATCTTCAAGAGCTGTTTTGGGTGTCTTCTTGATAGTATCTTGAGGTTTGCATGCCCTTCGGTCATTGTCACTTCAACATCTGCAATGGCAGTTGGTCGCTTCTCAGCCAACATTGAATCAGTACTTGGTGATGAGTTGTAGCTGTTGCTTCGTTTATTCGTCGAACTGGCAGTTGAATACTGAGAAAAGGAGAAAAAATCCGAGAAGAGAGAAGAGCAATTGGAGTCTGTACCAGATTGCACTTTATTTACTTGCTTAAGAGCTTCAAGACATTGTGTAAGTTTCTCCAGCTCCTTCACAAAGTTAATGGCCCCACCTATGATTGATGCTTGATCTGGCTGCGCTAATAAATGCAAAAACTAATCAATTATATATATTCCATGAAATTAAATGAAGAGATAATAACCTCAGAAAGGTTGAAGATGATGTGAATATCCAGGTTGATAGTCGACAAGTCTAAATCCTTCAAGTACAACATCTTTTACCCAGAGACAGACTTTTCGAGAGAAAAATCCATCAAACCTTGACAGAAAATTAAATACAGTTTTGCACCACTTGATCCCCAGGTGTTTCTCAATGCTGGGATGCATTGAGAAAAGCGTTTTAGCAAAAAGGTTTCGTGGCTGTTAACAATTCCCCAAGGTGTCATGTCGTCTGTGAATGCAAAGCAAGGCATTTTAACCGAAAACAAGGTGCCATACAAGCCGTTTTACGTTTAAAAGAGTTTATCCGACAAAGTGAAGTGGATCGGAATATCTCTTAATATTTTTTTGAACAGGGATTCAATCTTATTAATATGAAAAGAAGGGGTAAAAAGAAAGAAAGAAGAGGAAAAGGCCTTAAAGAAAGAAGAGGAAAAGGCCTTACCCTTTGAACATAAGAGGGAGGCATCATGGATCGAATCACAGTAAGATAGTCATTCATTTGCTTCCTCCTATTGCGTTCAACCTTAATGTGAGTCATCCTCTGATGTGCAACTTCTGCTTCATCTTTGATGCTTATACGACGCTGTCTCTTTCGCCGGCCTGCAGCATTACCTCCGGTGAAGAACCCGCCCTTACAGGCACAGGTAATCTCTTGGGAGGAAGAGTTATTGGTGTCCCAGTTATTGTTTGGATGGAAATCAGATCCAATATTACCGATTGTTGTGTTTAGGGTTTCATGGTAAGTAGCCTTTTCTCCTTCAAGACCAAATCCATGGATCCATGTTGCGCCTAGTCCTAAAGTACTAGAGGGACCTTGTTGGAATACAACAGTTTCTAATGCCATTTTCTCTCTCTCACGCTCTTTTACAGTAACATGAGATCTAGAGAGTGACAATAATATTGAAAATAGAGGATTCTTTCAACCTGGGAAATTAAGGCTCGAGTGAACGAAAAAGAAGACAAGAACAAAACAACTTGAGAGGCTCAAGTGGTTCTGTAGCCTATTTTGTTCAATCCCGACAGACTAATAATCTGAAAGAGCAATAAGTTTGTGGCTCTCTTTCAATTATGGGGGTCACACAGTTCAGTGTTTTCTTTTAAAAGGAAAAAAAATATTCAGGCCTTGTCTACCAATATGCATTTGCGACAGCAAGTTGCATGACAGGTTTTGTATGTTGTGCTTGAGATATGATTCTCTTTCACTCTCCAATCTGAAGTTAGAACTTTGTTACCCTTGATTTTTTTTGGATTTCAATTGTGCTTTCCAAGTACCCATAAATTTTAGATTCATTGCATTTGGATGATAAATTTTTTAATTTGTAATAAATATTTGTTTTTTTATTTTTTAAATATTTTTTAATCAATTTATTAGAATTTTTTAAAATAATTTATTAAAATTACTTATGGTTTCACCGATTCTTTTACTAACAGATTAAGTTGATCTATTTATTTCAAAGAGTTAAAATATAATTATTAAAAATATTATTATTACTGTTTAATCATTGATAAAATTAAATAGTTGATAATATTAAAAAAATCATCGGTAAATTACAAATAGTCTTTTAGTTAATGAAATATCATATTCATTAATAAAAATATTAATAAAATAAAATGGCTAATATTTTTTCTATTTATTTTATTTTTTTATTTATAAATTTATCAATGATTATATTATCTAAAACATCACTAAGAAAATAAGAATTATTAAGGAAAGTTTTTCTTATAACAATAATTATTTATGAGTCCGTTAGTCATGCCAACAAAATCATTGTTTGTCTACTGATAAAATATCTTCTGGCAAAATATAAAATTTTAGCAGCGAGTCCAGGAAAATCAACTAAGTTAATTTAAATAATTTTTTTTAAAAAAAAAAAACAAAATAAGATATGCAAAGATTGAAGTGATAATATACCACATTTCTTTTCATCAAATGCAATCAGTCATTAATAAAAAGATAATTAACAGTATTATAAATCTGTCCCTTTCTTATCCGCAAAATATCTTTACTGTTTCATTGAAAAAACTTAAATAGACTTTTTTTCTTAATTGATTAACAACCGAAAGTATGCGCCAACTATTCAGAAATTTAAAATTACTTGGAAAACTGATAAATAGAAATACATATTATCTATAGATTGTTATTATTATATTAACAATCCTTTTTTCATTTATTAATTTCTTATTTTCATGGGTGGCTTCACGCCATGTATCATAATCTGTAGTTAGTAACATCTATAGATTATGTATGGTATTAAGATTCTAATTAATCAAGTTTATTAGTTTAATGAGTAATTGATGCAGATGAAAGAAAGATAGAGCAATATAAAATTCTGTTAAATAAAGTTGTTATACAAAAATTTTAATTTAAAATTTTATTATTAAATATTTATCTTTAAATAATATATTAAAATATAAGTTAAACAATCCTATTTGTAATACTTCTGAGTCTATCTTGAAAAGAGAGAAAATCCTAATAAATAATTATGAAGCTATCCTAATAATCCCTCAAGTAAATGGAAAGAATAAAATTTTTAATCACAATATTTTTATTTTCTGAATTTAATAGGAAGAATAACTAAATAAATAAATAATTTTTTTGAAAAAATCTCTTGATAATTCTTCCCAAACAATCTATTTTTAATTTCAATTTATTATTATCTTAATCTTAATCATGAATGTCTAATCACCCTTTTTCTTTCTTCACTTTAGATGTAGAACAATTTAATTTTAGATGTCGATGTCAGTCCCTTCATGTTAAAGTTTGCATAAATAATAGTAATCAATAAATCATTTCTCTTTGATGGGCTTCTAGAATAATGAAGTACCAACCTTTAACTTACTTCATCAATACGTTATTAGTAGTTATTAGTGATTAATCATGTAGGGAATTTGTGTCTAGAATTGAAGGAAGAGATTGATAACAATTGGTTGCAACGGACCGTCTAAATTCATTGAACAATCATCTATTATATTATTGTGCATTATAGCCTTTAATATATTTTTAAAACTTGAGTTCAATGATTTCTATATATATACATGTTAAAGAAGAAGAAGAAAATGGATCCATGTTTAATTTATTCCATATATATATTATAAAAAAGAAACAATTATGATTCTTTTTTCCATGTTTGGTATGAGAGAAAAGAAAGTGAAAAATCACCCATGCAAGTTCTCATCTTATTTTCATATGTTTGGTAGAAGATAGTTGAGAAGGGGGGAAGATGAGGTTAACATTTAACCACAGAAGTGAGGTTAAGTGGTTGTTACCCTTCACTTATTTACCCTCTATTTAATTGGAGCAGTAGTCCCCGGCCCCATTACTTATTTTCATCATTTATTTATATATAGGCCCATATTACATCATTTTTTATTATATTTTAAATTTAAATTAATCTATATCCTTCATTAATACTTACTATCTTAATACTTTTTACACTCTCAAAACTTCATTCTTAACATTAGAGTTTTTAACCTCGTACCTAACACAAGCTAAGTTAATATATATATATATATATAATTTTTTTAATAATTCCTTTGCAGCAAGTTGCGTGAGAGAAGATGTATGTTGTGATGGAAAGAGAGATGTTCTTTTTTATCTTCTTTTTTTCCACAAGTATTTAGTATAATACTGAAAGAGCATATTAATGATGATTTTGATTTTCTCTTTATTTTTGTTAGTCTTCTAATTTTCACCGTTTTAGTTATAGGTGCTATCCCCATCCCCATCCTCATCATATTATTATTATTATAAATAGAGGAATAAATAGGCAAAAGACAAAGCAAAATGAGCTCCAAGATAAGCTGATAATTGTTTATTATTATTATAAACAGAGAAGAAGGCAAATGAGCTGGCAAAACATGTACACAGTATTTCTCTTTCAACCCCTCTCTTTATATTGATTTTTAAAACTAAAATTATTGCAAAATTAATTATAGTAATTATCAGAATTAATTCTTGTCATTTTGCTTTAATTACTTCCCATAAATAAGTGAAAAACCTGAATATTTTTGCTTTAAAAGCCATATATTTTCTTACTTTGAAAATAAACTTGTTCAAGAGTAGAGGTTTACTATTTATGTTTTTTTTTCTTGGAATGACTAAACTAAATGAACTAGTACAAAAGGTAATTTTTCATCGGCTAAAGAATTAATTTATAACAAATTCAAACTCAAGCCCACTACCCAAAAATAATTCATTATAAAAAAATTTTATTTTATAACAAACTCAAATCAGAAACTCTAAAGTCTGAATCAAGATAAGCGAGCACACATGTGATATAAGCCTAAAATTCACTTTGCTTATGCCCTTTCATATCTTTAAGAGTTGTTTTCCTTTAGTATCCACAGGTTAAATTTTTTATATTTATACCTTATTTATTATTCATCATGTAATAAATTTAGATATTTATAAACTATTTATCGAGTCTTAAATATCTGTATGGCTATTCATTACATATATATATATATCATGTTTTATATCAATATTGAGATATTTATATATCATATTGTATTAAGAAAGAAATCTAAATGTTTTACAAATATATCTATATAATATAAATATATATTTCAACTTAGGATTAAACAGGATTTTGGATCGGGTTTAATAATAGTCATACCCTATCTATTATCTATCGTATAAGATAATTATTTATAAAACATATTTATTAGGGTCAAGTTGAGTGGATATCTATCGAGTTTAAATTAAATTATCATCTTTAATATATACTACAAGAAAATCTTGTATTATTTTAAGGTGAGATAAAACATTTTGGGTTTCACAAAAATATTCCAACCATTTTTTTTAAATCAATTATTTATTTATCTATAATTTATTTTAATCATATTAATATTTCATGTTAAAAAGTTTTTATTGGAGAATAATTTCTAATAAATTTAACCCTAAAAGTAAATGAACCCCACTTTTAGTTTAACCTCCAATTTATTCATTATCCCATGTTTTTTTAAATACATTTTAGTATATTTTAAATTAAAAGGTACTACACACCATATTATCAAACACAAAATTTTTTTTATCACCAATGGAATAATGTGTGTTTTTGAAAGCCTAAAGTACTGCTTAATTTCAAAATTTTCCCATGTGAAACCGTTTGAGGTAAGAATGTGCCCTCGGGTTGCGGGTGTGATGTAATTTTGGTCTCTCTAGATTAGTAAGAGGCCCGTGGCAGGTGGTAGGAGACAGCAAGATGTTAGAGAATCCATGTGACCAAACAGAACAAAGGGTAGTTCTTGATCCACTACTGTAATATATATAGAATGAAGGCATTCCCTTTCCAAGAATCGACCTCGCAATATGCATTATGTAAGCTCATGGCATCCCACTTGTATGTTTTGATTGTTTTGTAACGATTCATTTCTCATTTTGTCACAAATCATAAGATACAAATGTAACATAGGGTAACAGCGTTTACATGGTTATCTGTGTGAGTGAAAACGTCATGTTTTGAGGTTGATTTTCAAATTTAATTTGAACTCAGGATGAACTCCACAAATTTGAGGTTGATTCTTAGGGAAATGTGTGTGTGTGTGTGCAGTCTTCTAAAATTATCCTGTTTTCGCTTTGCCCCTTCATTATATTTTGATTTTTTTATATTTAAAACAATAATTTCTTCATGTACATCATGTGCTAGATAATACTCATCGCAACATGCGTAAATAATTTTGAAAAGTCAAAGCACTCTTTACAATAAAAAGATAGATTTTTTAGACAAAAAAAATATATTCTCTAATTAAAATGCAGAAAGCAAATAATTGTTACTGATACATGATGGAGTATGAAGAGTTCGTGCTACCCGAAAGTGGTATCATTTATTATTCGCTATTTATATCATTCGTTTCGTGTTGATTTAATGGGCAGGTTAGAATGAATTTAATATCATTTGTACTATTATATGTATGTGAGAATCATTGAATATGAATTAGGAATGTTCTAGTTGATGTCTATAGGTAGCATTATCCCTTTTTTAAATCCTTTAGGGCATTTCTTGGGCAGTGTCTCATATGCATAACGTCTTGCTATATTTTCTCTGGCTAGTATTTAAATTGTACGAGTATAATTAAGCAAGATTCTGTGATCAAAACTATTGTAGTATACGGTTGTTACATTATCAAATTACATGAACCAAATTCATATCGTGACGGCCATTTAATTTGTCGTTAATATGTTAATAATTTTCTTTTCCTTGGAATTGAAGTAACGCCAACGTGTTGGTTATCCATTAATTAAGTAATTGATACGGAGGTTTGATCTCACTTATTACATCATAGGCGAAGCCTATATATGAGAAAGTTGTGCTTTTACAGAGATGGACAGTCCTGATCTTATAGCAATATCAATTCTAAACATGATGTAGCTCCCATGCATGCACCCTCGCTTCTTCGATCCCTCGATATCTTGTCAAGTATTGTTTTCCCAGTAAAGTTTAACCTTCCGTCACTTCCATGAACAAGATTCTTTAACGATTCGATTCGTGTATGATTTAACCAAATGGCTGTACAATATTGTGTTTTCAAATCGGTATTAGTGAAAGCCGTGGTTTAATTCTTTGAAGAGATGAAACTGCGGGTTAATTACTGGTTTCACATCTCGGTATACTTCAGCATCTTGCTAGGTGTCCGTACATGCAAGGTTAATTATTTTATGATATACAAAATTAGTTGATAGGCAGGCTATTCAAGCCATAGCATATAGCTAGCTCGCCTTGGATTCCGGTGTACCTATATATATATTAGCTAATTTCCACGAATTTTAAGTCGTAATAAGACATTGTAGTTTGTTTATACGTGCGCGGTACATCTAGCTATGTTTTAATTATATTAATAGTTTTAAACGTAATGAGACATTATAAGAATCAATCAGTCTGCTAGCTAACTCCACATGCATGGACCTAATTATTTGTGTGGACATGTACATTAAATATTATATATCATTAGTAATTATTTATTGATATAGAGAGACAGAACTGATAGCTTAGGGCATATTCATGTTTCTGATCACTGCAAAATGTTAAAACGTTCCTTGATCGATTCTCACAAAGAAACGAAAACAAGCATATGTCGGAAAGATCGCAAGAGAATGAATGCTTTGGTCATCAAATAATTCCTGCAATAATGATTTACTGTGTATGACTATTTTTATCATGAATCTCTTTCTTTATGATTATTTTTATTTTTTCCTTGTTACTGTAGACTTTAGAGCAACCAAATTGCAAGCCCTCTAGCCCCTTGATTAATTTGGATCTTTTCTAGTCTACGTCTTGATATAATATGAAGTTCACACTTCATTGTCTATTGTGTTCTCTTTTAACTTTTTTGGGTATTAATCTCAGGCCAGTTGGTGTTCATTCACACTGGAAGTTTTTCACAAACTTTATGTACTCATCCTGCTTTTACTTTAATTTCTCCTGGCCTCCTAGATGTTTGTTCAGTAATGTAGAGTATTTTTTAAAAAATATTTTTTTTATTTTTGATATCTATATATTAAAATAAAAAAAACACTAAACAAATATCAATTTAATATTTTTTTTCCAAGTGAAACACTCCCAAAAAAAAGAAGTTAATACAGTATCAAACACTCAATAAGTGCTTTGAATCAAAGATATGAATTTATGGAATTTATATATAACCATACATGTCGTGGAATCTAAATATATGGGTTAATAAATTTTTAAAAATACTTAACAAAACCAAATTATCATACATTATTTATTTCCCTTTATCCGTAACCACCATTTATTTTGCAAATCAAAGTATTATAAAAAGAGAGTCCTTATATATGCATATATCTTACACAAGCTTAGTTATTATATATAGTGTGATCAACTCTTAGTATTGAAAACAACCCTAAGTATATAGATACAAAAGGATGGATGCTTTTATTGTTAAGAAACCATTACAATTATACAGAATCAATCTCTCAATTATCTCAACTTGATATTAGAGCCTTTCTCGTATAACTTTGAACAAAACTAAACCACTGCATCCATCCTTCATCTTCTTTTCTATATTGCACTGCCATTAATTGTTTTTTTTCCTAGTGTGTCCATTGTTACTGCTGTTAACTAAGTCTCTGTTGTTTTTCCTCTATCTTTCACGGCTGCTCTTACCTTTTCTAATGAAATTGCTATTATCATTCTTTTAAATATTCAGCAAGTGATCTCTTTAAAGCTCTCAAACATCAATTTTATTTATTGGTAGATGCATATGAAGCCATATTTATTAGGCCAAGGCATATATTCCTTTGTTGATGGTTCATTCTCGTGTCCCCCTTTTCATCTGATCTCTGTTGATACGTCATTGCCTATTTTTAATCCTTTGTATCTGGCATGAAAGCAACAAGACTACTTGGTCATGAGTGCACTTTTATCCTCTCTCTATATTGTAGTTTTGCATCTAGGCAACTTTGAAAACAATCCTTACTTCTCCTTCAAACTCATGGATTATACAACTCTATGGTTCATTCCAAGACTTAGGACAAAATGATGATTCTGTCAGTACCTATTTACAAAAGTCCAAGGTCTTATTTGATGAACTTGCTGTTGCTAACAGACCGATCTCCATTCAAGAATTTAATTTATATGTATTCTAGAGGTTGTGCAGCGATTTTAAAGATCTTATGACCATCCTTTGTACTAAGGCTAACCTTATCTCCTACTTTGACCTTCACAGCCACCTACTCACACATGAGTTTTTCTATAATGCTTCTTGCCAATCTATTATGATAGTTTACCTATTACTAACACCAACACCAACACAACAACCTTCAACATCTTTTAAGCAATGTCATTCCAATTCCAACAATAAAGAATAGATCATTTTTGTAGAAGCGATAATCATAATAGTTATAATTATGGAAATCATGGATATGGTTCAGATCAAAATTTTGATACTAATAAAATAAATATGGTCCAGTTCAACATTTTGGGCAACAAGACAATCAGTTTGGCTATGGTGAAAGTTTGAAATTTCAGCAATAATGGTTTTATTTCAAGTCAATATTTTAGGCAGCCAGGCAATTGGTTTAGAGGTTCAAACAAATGGTCTAATAATTGAACCATAAAAAGTCAGTTATGTTACAATTTTGAGCACTTCACCCAACAACATTCTCAATTGTCTAATCATCCTTTGCAAGCTAATGCAAATTTAACTTTTAATAATGCTTCTGTAACCATTAATATAACAACCCAATTCAACCTGCCATATATTACTCGTTTTAGACCATAATATCCTTATGGTTTTGTTATTGATGACGCAAGCCTTTTTGGCCTAATGCTACAAAACGCATATGACATATTAACACCAACACTACTAATAAAACCAGCAACTAGCTCCTTACGCGCCGATGTAGGATCATACAATCCACCCTCTTTAAAAAGCCCGATGACCCTGTTGGCACCATTGGATAATTAGTGAGGTTGGTTCTAATACCATCTGTAATAGCCCAGTCCAACCTGTCATATATTGTCCACTTAGGCCTTACCGTCATCACAATTCCTAGTGATGCAAGCCCTTCTGGCCTAACGCCCCAAAACATTTATGACAAGTTAACACCAACATTACTAATAAGGCTAGCAACTAACTCCTCACCTGTCGATGTGAGATCTTATAATTAATTTTACTTGATTTTACGATATAGATGCAAATCATCATGTGACACCGAATTTTACGAGTATGACGAGCTTGAAATCTTATATTGGTAATGATTACTTGCCTGTTGATAATGGTAAAGGTCTTGTTATCTTCCATATTGCTCACTCTAAAATTCACACAGCAAAATACATTTTTATCTTATCTAGAATTTTATATGTTCATTGTATTAAAAAACTTTTGTTATCTGTTCAGAAATTTTTTTCTTGAAAATTATATATTTTTTTAGTTTCATCCTTTTGTATTTTATGTTAATGATCTAACGACTAAGGAGGTGATTCTTTTTGATCGAAGTAAAGATGATCTTTATATTTTGTCTAAATCCTCTAGTTGTTGCCTCAAGCTTTTTTGTCTACATGTCTTTCTACTTTCGTTGATGTTTAACATCATCGATTTAGGCATCCTAGTCCATGTATTTTGACTTTTCTAGTATCAAATAAAAAGATATCTTATAAATTATAACAATTTAATTTTAATTGTCAAATGTGATGCTCTTTAAACAAGTTGTCACATTTATCATTAGGAGCTCCGAGCTATAAAACTAAAGCTCCTCTTAACTTGATTTTAGTGATGTTTAGAGACCTTCCCCTGTATTGTCATTAGATGATTTTTGTTATTTTGTTATTTTTATGAATACTCATACAAAGTATAAATTTTTGTTATTTTTATGAATACTTATACAAAGTATATTTGGTTTTGGTTTTGTTATTTGTTGCCAAATCTGATATTTTTAATCTCTTTCACCAATTTGGGGTCAAGTGGAACAGTGATTTTCTTTAAAAAGTTAAATTTATTAAAACAGAATGGAATGATGAGTATCAAGAACTCAATAACTATTTTAAAACTATTGGTATCACCATCATTTGATTTTTCCATGCACTTATAAATAAAATGGCATGGTTGAACACCTCTATGGACATATTGTTGAAGCAAGGCTTGCCTTTCTTGGTCAATGCAAAGCTCTTTTAAAATATTAGAGTTATGCCTTTGATAATTTATTTTCTTTACTTAATTGCATTCCAACTCCAGTTCTTAATCACATAATATTTTTTTCATGACTTTTAAAGTCGACTTCTAATTATGCTTTTCTTTGTAATTTCGAGTATTTTTGTTTTTTGTTTTATCATCTATATAATGCTTATAAATTAGATTTTTATTTATCTTCTTAAGTTTTTATAGACTATGGTACCTCTTATTTAGGTATTAGTGTCTTAATTTGTCATCCAATAGTATTTACATTATTTGTCATTTTTTATTTCATCAAAATATTTTTTTCTTTTAACAGGTTTAAATAGATATTAGCTCCAAACACTTAACATCTTCAACAAATTCCTGTTATAAAAAAAGTAATTAACACCACTACTTATAATTAATTAAAAAAAAGTGGATATAAATTCTCGAACAAAAGAATCACACTGAATTTTGTAGTAAATAAAATTTATAAAAAGCAATGAAGAAAAGGAGAGGTAGAGAGAGAGGGCACCTGATGTTAGGGAAATGAGACCAATAGACAAAGGATATTTTGGTGGGGGGGTTATAATATAAGACAAACATTCCAATTTGCAAGACATGAATATTTTAATTATTACAACCTTACTATACTTCAACTTTATTGGCTTTGGGAATCTTGTTGTTCAGAATTTTATTCTAAATAATATATTTTTTTAAACTAATAATTTTTTAGTTAAAAATATCTTTATATATTTTATTGATATGCTAAAGTTAAAATATTTTTAAAAAAATAAAACTATATATTATTTTAATATATTTTTAAATAAAAATTGTATTAAAAAATAACCACAATACAGTATTATTAGTGTGAATCAATTACATATCATTAGTGTGAATCATTGGAAAGATGTAAAACTTTTTGTTAGCTTTTCCAAGTCCTAGTCCTTCAAATTATAAACACATCAAAGCAACATAACATTCTTCAACTTGTCCCGGGGGTGTTCACATTGCTAATTATCATCATAATTGGCACTTGATTAAAATAGAATTTTAATATTTTATTATTCATATTTATATACTAATAACTGATTGATACTTTGATAGAGATAGCTTTGGTTTTTTCTGTCGTCTCTTTAGAAACTTGGCATCAATGATCTTGTTTTAGTTTTCCTTTTTCCTATCAAGCAGAATCTGATCATTAAAAATCACTTCTTTTATATATTTTTTTTCTCGCTCATTCTCATAAAAAGATTATTTAACTTCGTGGCTAATAAAATAAACACCCGTAATAGTTTTAATAATTACATTATCGAGTAAAAAAATGTATTTCTACAGTTAAAATCTCTTTTTTATGTTGTTAAAACCATGATTTTTTTATATTATTTGAACAAAAACTCGAAATAATTAAAATAAAATATTTCTTTATGCAAAACTCTATTTTTGTTATTTTTTATTTTAACAAAAACATTTCTTTCTTATAAAAAAAAACATTGTTTTTTAAATAAAAACTTATTGTATAGGAATTCTCAATTAAGAAAAAAAATTTATGTTTTGATATTTTTATGTGATGTTATGAACAGTAAAAGGATAGTTAATTTAAGAAAAAAGTTAAAAAATTAAAAATTAAAAAAAAATAACAAAAATATATATTATCCTCATCGACTATTCATGCACAATTTAAAAAAATCTATATTCGTTTACTATATAATTATTCAAAAAAAGTGCATATATTACTGCAAAAAAAGTTTGAATGATTTCTTGAATATCACCTAAATCACTTATCTAAATAAAATAAGATTTTATTTTAAAATATGTATAAAACAAGAAGTGGAAGCTCGTGCGCCTAACCTTTAAAAATCAATGTCGGCCATTCAAGTAAAAGCCCGCGCGCGTAGCCCAAGGAGTAGAAGCATGAGTTTTTCTACAGTGAACAGCGCGTTGCCTGCTACAATAGTCTCCAGCCGCCTAGGCCACCTCTAGTGACCGAACAATCAAGGTTTTTGGCCCTTGGAAGGGCAACAATGGCTGCACGGTGCCTTCTTGCAATTCTTATTTTTAATTTTAATTATCATATCACACGGTGCCTTCCCGCAGAGAAAATCCGCAGCCGTACAAAAGAAGCTTACAGTAGCGGGCAAAAAGAAAAATAAAACAACATGGAGTCCCATCAATTAAGCGTAATCAATACTTAAACCCTCGTCATTATTATAACTGAAATTTAAGGGGGATTACGGCACCGATATTAGAACCCTGATCTGCTCGACTGTTTGTTTTCTGAATTATTGAACGTGATTAAAGGCCAGATTTGATGTGAGTTTGTCTTGTTTTGTGTAATTGGAAAGAGTACTAAAAATCGAGCCTAATCCTCAGCCACGCACGTCTACACACGGTTGCTTTGGCATGTCCTGACTAGGCCCAGTGACAGGAATTCATCGCCGAGACAGGAACTGAAATGATGAGAAAAGGTGTCGGGAAGAGGACAGCAGAGTGCCTGTTTGACGGTATGTTTTCGAGGGGCTTAGATAATTCGATCTGCGCCCATGCATCTGGCCACTGCACTTCTACCAAAATCCTTTTTACGTATAGTTCATGTTTTTCTTGAAACGTCACGGCTGACCACTTCACATGCAAGCTTGCCAGTCAACTTGCTAGAAAATCTTCCATCCCGTGATGTTCATTCATGCAGTACGAACTATACAAGATTCCGGGCGTCCTTCAGCCCTACGAATTATGCAAGTGTGAAAATGATGTCAAGATATTGCAAGCGTGTTTTAAAAAAATTAAAAAGAAAATTTCAATAATTTTATTTAAAAGATAAAAGAATAGACAGCAATAACAAGCACAAAATTGTTTTTTTAAAAGACGAAACAATGGGAAAAATTTCATGAGGCATAAAACTGGATAAAAATAAAAAAATTATGATAATTCAAGATATTACAATAAATACATAATTTATATAATAAAAAATAAATCAACTTATAGTGATCCATAAAACTCATAAACAACATCATGAAATATAATGAATTCATATGGAAAATCAAAGAAAATTATGTGGTTATTATCGTAGCAGATCCATAAAAAAATCAAAGAAAACTTATAAAAAAATCAAGTTTTAAAAATTTATTTAAATTTAATTAAAAAATAAAAAATAAACAAAATTAGCAAACAAACTTGCAAAATATCAAGTCCAAAAGGAGAAGAAGAATCAAGAAAAAAAAATGGTGTTTTTAAATTTAAAAGTAGCATGCAGTTATAAATAAAATAAATTAAAAATTAGAGACCGAAACATCAAAAAAAAAACACAACTCAAATTATATACTTGACTAAGTAAAAAAAAACAGAGATAATAAAAGATAGATAACAACAGCAAATAAAACAATTAAAAAAAATCATAAAAGCTGCAAAAAAAAGGTTAATGAAACAAAAATGGCAATGAAGCCAACATTTTAGTCAATTAAATTGAAAAAAAAGTAAAACAAAAGGTAAAAAGATAAAACCGATGTGAGCCAACCTAAGTAGGCATGTTAAATATACAAGACAGGTAATGATACTAGATTAAGTCAGTATGCAAAAAAAAAAAAAGAGTTGAAGTTTAGCTTTAATAAATTTAATATAAAAAAAATAAAATTAAAAATAATAACAAAAAAACAACCAGCAAACCGAGCAAGTTATCCAGATTCTATGACATAGATTACATGATTAAGTTAACCCAAGTTAAACAAACTCGAGCAAACCTTATAACCTAAGTTGACCTCAAAAGCTTGTAACTCGTGAAATTCTAGACTAAGACTTGACAAGAAGCTTAATTCTCAATCAATTTAATGTTAAAAAATAAATTAGAAAAAAAACTATCAATTTAAAAAAATTGTCAAAGTAAAAAAAATAACAATTAAAATAATAAAGATCAAATTTGATAGGGAAAAAAAACTTAAGGAGGATCAAATTGTAACTCGTGAAATTCTAAACTGAGGTTCAATCAAGAAGCTCAATTCTCAATCAATTTAATCTTTAAAAATAAAATAAAAAAAGATATCAATTAAAAAAATTGAAAGTAAAAAAATAGTAATCAAAAGAATGATAATTAAATATGACAAGAAAAAAAAAACCTAAGGATGGTGAAATTGTAAAACAAAAAATCAATTTTAAAAACCATACCAAACAAAACAAACTTGTCCCGAGACAACCTGAGCTGAGCAATGAAACTTATGACACAGTATATGACATTGGAAGAAATCTCATAAAATGATGTAATTGAAAAAAAATTAAAAAAACCTAAAATTATCTTGGTCACTTACGCTAATATTTTAAACTCGGGATGTAGATCATGAGACTGAAATTATCCTAAAGAGAAAACTTGAAAAAATAACGAAGTCAAATTCTCTATTAACAAAATCACGATCAACAAAATATTAATAAATAAAATTGAAAATAGAAGTTTCAATAAAAAATTATTTGAAATAAAATAAATAGCAATTAAAAAAATAAAGATCAAATTTAAAATAAAAAATTAAATAAAATTTTAAGGGATGTAATTGAAAAACAAATTCAATTAAGAGAAAAAATAAAGACCAAATCTAACAAATAAAAAATTAATGGGTGATAAAATTAAAAGAAAATTCTAATTTCATGAATTATTTAAAATAAAATAAATGATAATAAAAAAGATTGGGACCTAATATGAAAAAAAAAATAAAGGGCTACTTCAAAACTTTGCAAGGCTATGGGCGAAAATCCTAGAGGAGAGATGAAAAAAAAAAAAGGTTATTGATACCAAACTAAAAGGACTTTGGTTACACATGCTGCCCATTAATAAAGAGGTTACCATGAATATTCAAACACCACAACAAAATATATCATTTAATATTAAATTAAATTATAATAATAATAACATACACGCTATCCAAAAAATATAGTCACAATCACGAGCAATTACTTGAACAACAAGCGTCATCTGCTTTTTAATATTAAACAATATTTTATCCTTGATAAAATACTACATTATCCGCTAATATAACTTAAAAATTACATAAAATATGGTGAAAAGATTAAAGAGCTCGTAAGCTTAGGAAAAATTTAATTTAAGGGTATAAAGTCATCTTACTATGTTATTGAAAGGAAAAATGCTAAGATACCAAATTATTCCGGTACAACTCGAAAGTTACCAAAAAAAATATTGTGAGAAGATCAAAGAGCTCCTGAATATAAACTTTTAAAAAAATTGATATTAAAGACAATCAAATTGTTTTATTATGCAATTGAAAGAAGAAAATTAAAATAGCCAACGCATGTTGGGTACTTTTGTTTTTGAAAGGCATTTTAATTATTTTATTATATAAAAAAAATAAAAATATCTTGTTACTCCATATTTTTTCTGGTTGAGAAGAGCAAAGTCATAATTTTTTTCAGGATTGTTATCAAACAACTATGCATTCCGAATAGTAGGTCAATCATGGTGTTGGTGAATAGAACCATACGCAATCGCTGGCTCGTTTGGCTTTGCTTATCAACTAGCTGTTTATCTAAAAAGGCCAAACCAGAAAGGCCTAGCCAATCAAGCATGTCCTCGTGTTACTGGAATAAGTTTACAGGGTAGTCTGTCCTTCCCACAGCATGGCACATGCGGTGGGAGCATTTGGCTCCTCTCGATCAACCCTAAAGAGATGGTTTTTCTTTGTCTTTTAGGAGTTAAATAATGAAATCTCTCGTCCCCCGGGCAGTGACCTTCATGCCCTGTTTCTAAAGAGTCGAAACCCTAGCCGTTGGTTTTGCACTTGCCGAGTTTTATTAATTATTAATGATGGTGGAACAGGCTCTGTTAGCCATTTTGAGAGAGTTCTCTGCGGAAAAGCCCACCTGAAAAGGTTGCCTGCAATTTGGAGAGATCATTCATCATGATGGGGGATTTTTCTTTTTTACTTTTGCCATCAAATCTAGTTTCATTTTATTTGCATAAAAGTAATTTTATCTTGGAAAGTAGTTTTTATAAAAAGTTAATTTCTAAAAATTAAATTATTTTTTATTATTATTTAGTTATGTCATAAAAAAAATAAGAAGTTGAAAAATAATTTATTAATGTTTTATTTTTTAAAGTTTATTAAAAAAATAAGAATTAAATATGATAAAAAATTGGAGAAGAATGAAATTAAAAAAAATATTCAATTTTATAATTTAATTCAAATAAAATAAAAGTAATCAAAATAATAAAGACCAAATTCGACGAATAAAAAAGATTGAAAGATAATAAAATTTAAAAAAATTCATGAATAATTTAAAATAAAATAAATAACATTAAAAAAACATTCAAAAGAATAAGGATGAAAATTAAAATAATATATATATATANGAATAAAACTGATAAAAATAATGCACCGCTAATTTGAATAAAAAGATGAAACTAAAAATAAATAAAACTTTTATAAAATGATCAATAAAAAATTAAAAATTAAAAGAATAAGAATCAATTTGTGAAACATAATATATAACAAATTAAGATTAAATGATAAAATTGAAAATAAATAAAATATTTATAATAAGATCAAGAAAAAAATAAATAAAAATTTAAATTTAAATTTAAAATATCAATAATAAATAAAATCAAGCTATTATTTTAGATAAAAAAAAGAGAGAAAAAAAACAGAGTCCATGAGGCCAACTAAGCGCTTGGGAATCAAGATCCTCCAACAATAAGACATGCCGCCCAAAAAATATGAGAATGTTATGGCATTTTCAATGACAATGACAAAATAATAAAGATGGTGTGTGAACGTGGACACCTCTAGTATGTTTGCATATGCCCCACACACAACATGTACACTTTTTTTTTTTAGATTAACGTGGGTGTCCGGGCCAGTTTTCGCGCACCACGACTAATTTCACGGGCCCTGAAGTTAACGACCATGTAAGCCTCCAGTGGCCATCATATGAGCAACTAAGGACTCGAACCTGAGACCACAGAGGGAGCAAACCCCTTGATTCCAAGTCTTTACCACTTGGTCACCACCTAGATGGTTTACATGTACACTTTTAATTGCTTTTAAGTTAGCTGATAATATAAAAAAGAAACTTTTATGATAAGATGAAAAAATCAATTAAGGCTAATTTTAATTTTTTTTTGACTCTCAAGGGCATTATAGTTGTTTTATTTTTTATTTTTTAATATTAATTTCTATGTTTAATCAAATATCGAGGTGCCCATCATCTAACACAATAATTATAAAAATAAAACTATTATGAAAGTACCAAATTATCCTTTAAAGCTGATTTAAAACGTTTTGCTTTTAAGGTTATTTTGATTATCTTATTGTGCTTTTAAAACATAAAAAGACTTTAATGTCCCTCGTAACTAGTTTTAATTTTGCTGGGGTGAAGGGCAAAACCTTCTTTATACTGTTTCAATGAATATTGTTTATGAGTTTGAATCTGTTGTGTTTTCCAAAGCCTGCTAACTTCTATGAATAATACATTAAATTCTGTAAAATTTATAATAACCAAGTAAAACTAATAAAACCACTAGGCTCAGCTGAACAACTTTAATCATGAAAAAGAAATAAATTAACCAAAATTCTAAACCTTTTATTTTCCTGGGCTTTCTTCAAAACCCAAAATATCTGAGATAAAAAACTCCTGCTTTAGACAACCAACACCCTGGGCCTTTGAGAAAGACCAAAACTTTGAATCACTTATCAACTCAGCCCAACACGCCTGGGCCTACAAGAAAATTCGGAAAACAACAATAGCAGGATTCATACCTGCGTAGGCGAAAGCCACTTGAGATCCGGACCTCCTTGTCCACTCTGCCCACATAAACGATTTTCGATAAATGACGCCAAAAATGATCTTAGTAAAAAAAAAAAAAACTTTTGTTTTTTTAAAAAAGGCATATAACACGTGACACATGTCGACCGGATAACACCCCAAATTTCAGCCCGCTGGTGGGAGGAATAAAAAAATACAAAAGAGTTTTCTTGGGAAAATCTAATTTTTTAATCTATTTTTACCTAAAAACATTTCTAAAATACAATAAAACCCTCTCAAATCATATAGTGACTTTAAAATACCTCACCATCAATTAAAAAAACCAAAATCAAAGGAATGAAAGATCTTTAAAAAGAGTTTGAATTTTTTTCTAAGATATTTAAAGAAAATAATCACTATTTTTTTATTTTTATCATCAAATAAAATTTATTAACATTAAAAATAAAAATGACAGATTATTTAACTTAAAAATGTGTTAATCAACCATTTTGTTTTACTATTTTTTAGGAAAATTCCTCTCTCATCTCTTTAATTCAAGAACTAAAAAGAAAAAAATTAACTTTTTTTACCAAAAAAATTGTCACTAGTCAGTTATATATTTTCTTAGTGCTGTACTTGTTAGTCTTCTATATTTAAGTATTGTATTTTTATCATAAACTCAAGCTTAATCTCTTCTAATTAGGATAAAGATATAATTTAATGAAAAAATGGTTTGCTCTTGATATGAATAGTAAAACTTACCATGCCTAAGTTTGAAAAAAAAGAAAGCAAACCATTATTTATATATAATTTGTGTTTGTTTTTTATTTAAAAAATACTTTTAAAAGTTTTGATTTTTAAAAATTAATTTTTTATAATTTTAGATTATTTAATATGGTAATATCAAAAATAAATTTAAAAAAATATTATTTTAATATATTTTTAAATAAGAAATATTACTCCAATTTCAAATACCATCATATATTTTATTTCTTTTTTTTTTAAAAAAAAAAAGTGAGGTGGTAAATTCATATAAAGTCGACCGTGCCTTCGTTGTTTTGATTAATGTTATAGGTACCCTCACAAATTAAAAGTCCCGTAGTCTCTAGAGAAGTCTACCAACCTGCTTAAAAAAACTACGTTGCATTCTTCTAAACCATTCATCAACCTCTCTGCACGAAGAAAACTGGTTGGATCGATCGATAATCAAGAAAAACCTGAAAATAAATTGGTTGAAAATGAGAAAAAATAGTGTGTTAGTAGGAGGAGGATTAGGTTATTGCTATAAACGATGGATGTCATCGTCGCCAAGCGTAGGAAAAAAGAGATCCGCGGCGGTGTGGGGTAATGGTGATTACGGAAGATTAGGATACGGAAACGTAGATTCTATGTGGAGACCTAAGCTTATGAATTCCTCTTCCTTTCATAATTCTAATCTCAAATCCATTTCTTGTGGCGGTGCTCACACTCTCTTCTTAACAGGTCCTCTCTCTCTGTCGTTTTACTTCTCTCACTTGACCTGAATTGTGAAGTTTTTTCTCGTTTTGGAGTTGTGTTATTGATTCTTATGGTATTTGGAAATAACTCAGAACTGAATTTTGATTTTTCTTTTGGAGAAATGAGTAAAAATTGAACTCGATTAAATTCAATGTATTCAGTTTTTTTTTTTAATTCAATTCTGTAGCTTTATTTAAGAGGATAAATGATGAAAAAGAGAAAGTGATTAGATGAAAATATAATTCTATGAGTAATATGATTTTTAGACATTTTTTTTTCCAATTATATCAGCTAGCAATTTTGGAACATGTGGATGTCTTATATATTGTAATTTTTTTTGCCCGAGTTATATTGTTTTAGTTTAATTGATTTTGAGTAGTTATTGTTGATGATGAATTTGAAGTTGTTAGTGTATCTGGGTAGAGGCTTACAAATTATTGTCCCTCGACAGAAACTGGGCGTGTTTATGCCACCGGTCTTAATGATTTTGGACAGCTCGGCATATCAAACAACACTACTTATTGTATGGTACAGTATCAGAAACTTTTTTTTCTTCAATCCTTTCTCCTCTCTGTCTATGCTTCTATCATTAGATGATGTCTTTCCTTCAATCGATACAGGATCTTGAAGATACTCTCGCTGATATTTGCACGTATAAAAAGATAATTTTGGTTGCACTGAACTTGTGATTTTCTCGGAAGTAGAGAAAATATGAAAGTTTGGGAGTTTAAATTGGAGTTCAAGTAACTATTATTATAGCATCTCACTGTTGGGTTTTGGGATTCCATTACTTTGTAGGGTGAAAGTCTTTTTCCCTCTATGCTCTCATTAGCCCTTAGATCATGTAGAATGACAGTTCATGTAACCATGGCAGGATCATTAGTTTATTGAATTTGTGCTGTTTGCTCTCTGTTTTAAGTTGTCCAGAGGGTTATCCAATTGTACCTTTAGAGCAAGTAGTCATGTTCCTCTCTCTTGTCACAAGAACATAGACCTTTGTCCATGAGTATTATGACTTCTAAAGCAACTATTCAACATGGATGACAGGCAATGGGATCAAGTATATGATAGGTCTTTTTTGGCTCTTTGCTACATTGTGTTGTGATTTCATTAACATGCAAGTTGGTGATAAATGGTGTGAAAAGGAAAAGGTTGGGTATCTTCTATCAATTACCATAAACCATGTATGGCCATATAACTACAAAATGCACGAAGAGTGAAAGAGCTATCAGATCACAGGTAGCACTCGATGTGCTAGGAGGGCCTTACCATAAGAGTGCTTAGAATATGAAGATGATGGCCCTGACCTGCCATAAAGAAAATTGCAGAGAAAAGACAGTAAGAAAATACGATGCTTCTAATAGAGAGTGGAAATATTCTTTATTTATACATCTTAAGCGGGTGGTGTAGTGGATTGCATGTTTATTTGGAGTTTGGACTAGCATGTGGTGGTCCCTTACGCACCTAACTCTCGGGGGCAGGAGACTTGTATAATAAGATGTGATAGTTAGCAATTTGCTCAACATTTGGTGCCATTTATGGTTTTTTTTTCCTGATAACATGTTTCACGCTGATCCATTTGGAGAATTTCTGAGAGACCTATTTAACATCAATGAGAACCTGTTACCTATCCAAAGCAACTAGTAAAGACACCTAAACTTAGCCTGAACTGTTGTTAGATGGAGCTGCCTGCGCAAATCATCTTATCTTTACCTTATCTGATCCATTTTTGTTTGAAATTTTTATAAACGAAAACTTCTTTATAAATCAAATGAAGTCATTTTCAGTCTATCTCTTGCCCTCTTGTCCTGTCAACTTCATAACGATGACCTGTTCATGGGGGCATCTGCTCATCTATAGCAGAGCCATTTTAAACGATGTTCTTTCATTTTTCTTGAGAGGTGTTTGGAACTCAGCTTTGGAAGCAACTCATTCATGAAATTGGATGTTATCAGCTTTGGAAGAAACTTGATTGGACTTAATTGGAAGCAACTCATTTTTTCTTGAGAGCCATTTTACATAGAAATAGGTCTTATAAGTCTATCTCCAAATAAGTACTATACATTCTTATGAAAATTCTCTGTTGTGAATTGTGCTGATAAATGGTACTTCAGTGTCTTCCATTAATCTATGATTGATTGGACTGTTTTCAAAATTATCAATGGAGCAGTTCTTTTGTATTATACATGTGCCTCACAATTGCAGGAGCCACTTGAAGTTTCTGGTCTGAAAAAGGAAATTGTGCAAATTTCAGCTGGTTATCATCACTCATGTGCTATTACAGGTTTGTGGGTGGCTATAGCATTCTTGTGGAGCTGGATGAATGTAGCTTCCGAGTGATTCTTGAAACAAATACTAATCATATTTTTTTAGGAATTTACCTATACGAGCCATATTTCATTTCCTATCACACTGTTGTTTCTATACTTGCTTGTCTTCGTCACTCAACTTATAGTTCTTCTTCTTCTTCTTTTCAATGGGAACTGGGAAAAGAAGGGAGGGAAGGTTTGAAGGGATCATGTACCTGTGGAATTGGAAGAGGGGATATAAGTGCCAGCCCATGGATTTTATTTTGTTTCTGTTTATTGGCTGTATTATTTGCTTTCTGTGACTGTATATCTTATTCCATTCTATATTTCCTGTAGTGGATGGAGAGCTCTATACGTGGGGAAAGAACTCAAATGGACAGCTGGGTCTTGGAAAAAGTAAAAACTAAACTTGTACTGTGTTAAATATATAGGTGACATCATTGTGAATTGCTTCTCTTATTGAAGTTCCTCCCTTTAATCTTTTACTTGTTTGAAACAAAAACTCAAGGCCTAGTTACTTTGTACTTTTCACTGATATGCAGAGGCTGAAAATGTAGTCCCTGTACCAACAAAAGTAGAATGTTTGAGCGGAATCAACATTAAAATGGTAGCTTTGGCTTCAGAGCACTCAATTGCAGTTACTGGTCTGTAGAAGGAAAATCTTACAGTGATTTTTTCCCCTCCTTGTTATCGCTCACTGGTTCCTGTGACTATGGGAAAGTGGTGTGGTCTAAACATTGTTTGGTACTGATTGCTGCTTATATTCATCAGATGGAGGTCAGGCCTTGAGTTGGGGAGGAGGAGGATCTGGGCGGCTTGGTCATGGCCATCAATCAAGTCTTTTGGGGTTTTTTAGAAGCAGCAGGTTGAATTTGATTATTGCTAGCTCTTTAGTTGTTTTATGTGAAGCTCAGTTCGTTTTCTTTCCTCTTAAATCCAAAGGACTATCCCTTTCTAATATTGGAATATGATCACTTACTGATTGTGTCAAAAGTTACATACGCAATATAAATGAGTACCACTGGTTTGTGGGATAATATTGCTGTAGTACTTCTGTATCTTATTTTAAGGTCACAAATCATCCTGGGTGGCAAGAATTCCATGCTGCAAATGCGGCATGAATTCATTTCCACCATTGATCGACTGGGGCCCACATCAAGGGTAGGCATGAGTTTGTTTACCATTCAGGCTACAAATCGTTTCCCTAAGATTGTAGTTTAGTTTGCTTATTAAAGTATGTTAGGGCTATGCTTTCTGTTTGTATTCTTTCGCCAGTCCAATGCTCGCTGGAAACAAGCTTTTATAACTGTTTTGAATATTTAGCCCAATGCGCTTAAATTATATATTCCACGAGCTGTAGAGAAGCAGATGGTCAATAGATGCCATTTGCCTAGAAAGGCATGAGCATCCACAAACACACACACATCGATTACTGGTTTGTTTAAGAATGGCCTTATCCATATTTTGTGTTTTGTATCTTTAGTGTGTTAATAGGGTTATAGCTCTGACCTAGCAACTGAGTTGGGAAGAGATGAACTCAATGTGTACCAGGCCTGGCATCAATTATTCAAATCGACCTATATTTGTGTGAAAGGGGATTTGTTTGAGCAACTTTCATGGTTGTTACCTGATGCCACACGCACATAACTTGAGGTGTCTAGCATTTGTTTAAGGTGCCTCAAGATGTGTCTATGTGTGTTGGGATTCTATGGGCCTTCTGAAATTGATTCTGCTTTCCAGCCATGTCTTTCCATTTGTTAATTATGTATTTTAACATATTTCTATATATTTTTTATTATTTTGCAGTGAATATACACCTAGACACATTAAGAAACTTGACGGGGTTAAGGTATTTTACAGATAAGATTTCAATTGTTGATTGATCATGTCATCTCTGGAATGGAAGTTCATTTCCATCATTAATCATTGTCTCATGGCTACAGTGCGAATGGATTTGTAGGTTAAAAACATTGCTGCCGGCTTGCTTCATTCAGCCTGCATTGATGGTATGGAGCTTCCTCTCTATGTTCTTTTTTTTCTGTGTTCATATAAGGCTGATGCTATGTAGATTTACTTTTAACATCTCTAGCTTGTGTGAATTTTTAATATTGCAGAGAACGGCTCTGTCTACATATTTGGTGAAAAAGCAGTAGATAAACTGGTCAGTGCTAGAATTGGTGTAATTGGTGTTTATATTGGTTGTAAGCAGTCATTTTCTGATTTTGTAATCCATCTGCTGGAAATGATTTCTTTTGAGAAAATTTTATAGGCTTTTGGAGATGCGAACAACACAACGACACCATCTATGATAGGCAAATTGCCTTACTCTCAAGAAGTAGCATGTGGTGGCTATCACACATGTGTTATAACTAGTAATTTCTTGGTTTCTTTATAGTATTTGTATTTCATATTCACATATTTTTGTGCATATCTGTTTGTGTGGTTGAATTTGGAGGTGTATAAATTTCAGTGCCATCATTTCGCATTATGTTAAAGGAGATGGGAATATGAAGAGACTTGAGGAGCAGGGATGTGCTGAAAATAAAAATCCTAACAGTATCAAAATAAGCTGATTAGTTATTTTTATGCTCTGTTCCCAAAAAAAAGTTGGGAAAGGACACTAATGGTCAGTAAGAAATGGTGAACGAATGGATATACCAGGCTGTTTCAAAGGGATGCTAATTGTCAGAAAGAATGATTTTATTAAAGATATGGAGGATAAAGGTGGTCATTTATCAGGAAGCTTGATTTCATAATGATGGAATTGCTTGCTGTTGTAGGTTTTGTCTTAGCATGAAGATATTTCTAGATCTATGATTGAAGAACCGATTAACTGTTCGGTTTCCAATAAAACATATATATTTGCAGATATATTTTGAGTTAGAAGTAACGAAAGTAGCTTTGGTCCAAAGGTTTGCTGTGCTTTTGTTCTAATTGTTTGGGACATTGTAGAGGAATCGTTGCAGGTCGTCATGGGTAAATTTAATGAATATTTTGCCAGTTGGCATTTCAGGAGGATTGTCAATCCCTAGTTTCATCAATCTGATCCTAGAAGGATGGTATGAATGAATTGGACTTTAGAACATTAGCCTGATGTTGGTTTATGTAAATCTTCTTGGTTTTTTGTTAAGAGACCTGTTGAGGAGTGCCCAAACTACATTCATCTTCACTGACCCATGAAGGGGATTGTCTTTATACCCATTGGTTCCAGTGACTAGATTTTAGAAAAAAATTGATCTCTCCCACACACCACAAAAACAGCAGCAGCACACTCAACAACAACACAAACACACATGTATGTGCTTATGCTTAGTGTAATCTAACATGTTTTCTTTTCCTTTCACTACCTTGTCATAGGTAGTGGTGAACTATACACTTGGGGCTCAAATGAAAATGGTTGTCTTGGCAACGGGTATCTATATTCCCTCAATCTTGAAGTTTAGTCTCGTTGAATGTTCACAGCTTGATCCATTAATGTTGATGTTGTTCACAGTAGGATTACAGATGAAAGTTTTGTTTGTTGAACACTGACATGTTTTTTTGGATAAAATATGTTTGGTTGACAGTTCTATTGATGTCTTGCACATTCCAGAGCGAGTTGAAGGCCCTTTTTTGAGATCTCCTGTTGAAAAGGTTCATATACTGCTGTTTCTTGGACAAATATGTTATAGGGCTATCTTGTTACATTCTGATTCAGAAATTAATTTAAAGGGTGTTACTTTGACTTGTGCTCTGTTTCCGCTCTGTTTCCAAGTAGGGATATGACATTCTTAATATAAATGATTGATTAGATTCTTGTTTTGATTGTTTTGTGATACACAGGTGTCTTGTGGTTGGAAGCATACAGCAGCGATTTCAGGTACTCTATATTTTAGTTTGAAATTTAAATGTAAATCTGTAGTTTCAGATATAGATTTCTAACTTTGCTAGCATGGTAATAAGGATTATCTATTCTGTTGGGGTTGTAATGATATATTCCGTTGGGGTTCCAAAAATCTAAGACCCGGTGGAAACAGTAATTTAAATTTTTTTAAGGGTTCCAAGAA
The DNA here is from genome assembly GCA_015708895.1 of Populus ilicifolia. Classification (NCBI taxonomy): domain Eukaryota; kingdom Viridiplantae; phylum Streptophyta; class Magnoliopsida; order Malpighiales; family Salicaceae; genus Populus; species Populus ilicifolia. The sequence continues at coordinate 1,611,043 of SRLM01000046.1, forward strand.
TTTTGTTAGACAATTTAGGGTCATTTAAAGTTGGAGCAAAGATTATTTTTGGATCAGATTGTTTTCTAGTCTTTCTTTTCTCTACCCTGTCTATCTACATAGGTGGAGTGTATAATACGTTATGTATCCTAACTTATGAAAAATACAAGGCATGATATTCTATTTAGAAGGAAAACTTAATAACCCTATAAATGGTAAAATATCACTTTGCCCCCTAAAAAATATCACATTTATTACTATTTCAGAATAGTTTTAAAAAAATTATTCTATCAAATTTCTATTTTTCTAGGTATAAAAATTGTAATCCTTTATATTAATTATATTCCAGTTATTAATTTCTAAAACTTATTCATAATCAAGTCAAAAATTAATTATCCCAGTTTAATTTTTTATCAATAGTTTTTAATATGTGTGAGTAATTAGATTTTTAATAAGTTTACTCAAATATAAATAATAATTTTAAATAAAATAGGATTAAATAAATTAAAATTTTAATTTATTATTAATTTAATAATTGATTTATCTATTTTTGAAAATCAAGTGCACTGCTAGCAATGTGTTATAATTCTCAAATATAAGAAAAGTTATAAATAATTTGATTTAACCTTTTACCAAGCAGCTCCAAGGTATGGTTGTTATTATTTTTTTTATTAAGAATATTTTGATATAGGCATTATAACATTGAGTTTGTTTTCTCTATTATCATGTTTGTTTTTGACATTATAGTCATTAATTATTTAAATAAGATTTGAAAATTCACCTTGCACAAAGATTTTATAATCAATGTTATTTGAAGATATATGAAATATTTTTTCTAATTTATCTAGGGTGATAATCATCTCTTGATCACTCAAATACATTTATATAGTTCATGTTATATTTAATACATATATGTTTGTTACTCCTTGTCATCAAGATCAAAATATAATATTTTTTTATAAGATAATTTAGTGATGTTAAATTTAAAAATTACTTACACAATTATCATTTAAATATTTTCATAGAAATGTATGATCTCTCATATGAACTTTTCATATTATTTATGCGAGTCAGTTTGGTATACGTGTCATCTGTTAAACATTTATATATTAGTTCTAGATATCTCTTATATCTCAGTTTATAAGAATAATAATTATTATTTTGATAAAAAAACTTAATATGTATCAATCTTAACGGTTTTAATTAATATTTAGTTTTAATAAAGCATTGACTGAAAACATTTAAAAATAATGCTTTGATACATTAGAAATTTTATAATTATAATTACTTTATAATTTTCTTTGTAAAATATTTTATGTCAAAAACTGTATCTTTATTTTTTTATTAATCAAATATTAGATTTATTAATTAAACATAAATTAATATTAATTTTTTTTTATTAATAATAAATATATTCTTATACAAATAAAATTAGTGTGTTGACTGACTATAAAACATATACACTTACATATTCGTGCTATAATTGTATTTGTTGAAAAAGACAGAAGATATGGTTAGGCTGTTTGATGTGGAAGCAATGTGAAATATCTTGTATAAGCTGCCTCCCACGCTGGCCACCAAAAACATTTCCTTGATTGATCCAGTATCTATTTTGTAGATAGAGCAAAATGTTCTCTTACGAAACTAGAATTTAGCGTGGTGTTGAATTTGTATTCTATCCAGCTCATATACATTTGTAGTTACTGCACAAGCTGTTTTAGTATGCGAATGATATTGTGATAGTTTTTACTGTTTGCAGTTAAAAAAAATACTTTTAATTATAGTTTTTTTAAAAATAGATATTAAAAAATATGTTTGGTTAAAATTACTTTGAAATAAATTCTTACATAAAAAAGAAATAAAGAAGTAGATCTTCATGAATAAAAAATAGGTTATTTTAATTTCTGTAAATTTAAGATTTGAAATGCAATTATATATGAAATCTGGTGCAAAAAATAGAAGTCATTTGACTAATTAAATGATTTTTTCTATGTGGTTGACACAAAACAAAAATTATCGCAATATCAAATGTTATCATAGATTGATCCATCTTCAATTGGTTTTAAGGTAAAAAACAAGGGCTGGTGATGAAAAATTGTGAAACAGAACCGTGAAGTGGAAGTATTTTTTCCATTTTGTTCAAATGATTAGCTCTCCTCTTGAAGTATATAATATTTCTTTTTTATGCCATGCACAATGCATTGTATTGTGTAAAATAATTTTTTGCTTATGATTACTTGAATCAAATAGCGGAGTTTAATTATTAACTTTAACCCTCAGAAGGCAAAGTGTTTACCTGGGGCTGGGGAGGTTCACACGGAACATTTTCTGAAGATGGACTTTCTTCCGGTGGACAATTGGTTTGCTTTCTCTTCTCCTGTATACTATGAAATTACCTTCTTCCAATTAGTTATGTGCGATGCTTGAAAACATCATTTTAAATATCAACGCCTCAGCATGTAGTAAAAACAGGTTTTTGTTTCTTTTTGAGAAAAAAGAAAAAAGAAAACAGGTATTTGAATTACCATTAATTTTTTCAGTGGTCCGCGGTAGCCATGGTCATGGTAAGTAATAGATGATCAACAATGATACTTGAAATCATCAGGCAATAGATAGCCAATGGTAATGGTGCCTACAGTAAGTTCCAAGGTTGAATACATTTCTGGATAAACAAGTCTGAGTATTATTTTTAATTCCTTATTGTGAAATGATTAATCTTGTCCACTATACCAATAATATTAGATGCTAACGTATAGTTCATGAGCCTGTACCATTAAATGCTTGTCACTATTACTTGATACGAGACACTAGCTTTTAGTTTATTTTGATGATATTTTGGTAAATGCATTATTGGATATTATATGGTGACATCAAAGTTCTATCCCGCGTGGTTTTCTGCTATGGTGAAAATACTGAAAATTACTTCAAAATGTTATTTCAAAACAAGCACAAAATGTTCATTCATTTGACCTTTAGAATATGATTGGTTAGCTGTGTTGAAGCACACCGTGCATTTTTTTGTTGTTATCTCTGTAAATTCATTGTTATTGTGCTTCTTCTGCGCATTCATATTGTCTTTACGAGTTACGAGCTGAGGATATTGCATACAGGGTCATGGGGATGATTTTGACTACGTAAATCCTACAGTGGTTGCCTTTGAGAAGAAAATGAAAGCATTGGAAGTGTCATGTGGGTTTAATCACACAGGTGCCATACTTGAAAGTGTCGATGCTTGAGCCATGGTTGCGGTTCTTCAGCGAATGGAAGCGGTTTAGAGTTTTTACTTTTATTTCATTCATTATTTGGCTTTAACATATTCAAATGCCAATTAAATAATCATCAGTCATCAACTCCGAGACCGATGTTCATATTCCGAACTCCAGAACGGTGCACTGTACATGATGAGGTTAATGTAACCTGTATATCCTTAATTTACCAAAAGTATACTATTACAGTGCGAAACTTAAAATGTGTGGGTAAACCACTGTATACAAGTATTTGATTGTGGATTGTAATAGTAAGTTGGTGATTTTATTCTTAAAATAATCACATAAAACCGTTCTTTCAAGGGCATCATTAATTTTTCTAGGTTCTGTTGTCGTTCTAAAATTGTTGAGGGATAATTTAGTTTTTTAATATTTTCTTTTTTTGCATACTGAAATTACTTGGTTGGTAGGGGGATTTTATTGAATTTTTTTTACCATGCACAGTGTATTTACTATATTGCCCTTGCAATATAAAATTTTTAAGCCTGGCTTTAGGAGCATGTTTGTCTTTTCACAATGTTTTTTTGGGCAATAACCATGTGGTTCCGAGGGAGATTTGGTAATTTAATTAATAAAAAAGTTATTGACATGTTTGTCTAAGACGCGAGTGAGCCCCCCTGTTGTTTTTGGATAGTGTGTGTGGCAGCTCGTTAGAGGAAAAAAATCAGCTTTCTTGATGTTTTTTTTATTCACAGATGCAGAGTTTACTTTCCTAGATAGCGAATGTGACAGAATTTCCAGTGGTTTGGCGACGATTGACTTAACTTTCTTTCTTTCTTTTTTTCCTTGGTTTTCATGCATGTTCTTGTAATATTTCACAATTGCTCTTTAATTTGTTTTTCTTAGGATTTGATCAATGGTCTTTTAATCATGTTAACGAGGGTGTTTAAAAAAATTAACAAACTAATTAAATCAAAAAAACTAGAAAAAAAACAAAAAAAACCGAATCGATAAAAAAAATTAAATAAGTCAATTAAAAAATAAAAATGATCATTTGATCTGGTTCGGTTTAGGTTTAAAAAAGCTTAAACCAATCGAACCTGATTAAACCGAATTAGTTTAATTAAATTTAAAAAATATATATATAAAAACATTTTAAACCTAAATACCCTGACCTTACCATTCTAGCCCCCTCCCTTGACTTTTTTTCTCTTTCCCATGGACCTATTTTCCTTTACTCCCACTTCATGTACTCTCACATTTTGGTAATAAGCTCTAGGTTCCTTTCTTATCTTTCATAGCTTTGAATCCCACTCTTTTACATTTTCAATTCCTATACTTTATTCAAAGAGCTATTAATTGACTTATTCTTTTTCCCTTTCCCTCTCTATTTCTTCCATTTCAAGCCACCATTTCCCATGCTCTTCTCTTTTTTATGTTAATATTAAATTTTTCATCATTCTGGTTTATTTTATGGTCACATCTCTTATAAATGAGTTGAGCCTTACATCATACCGCTCATCTCTTAAAAAAAAATCACTAGCCTGATGTGATGGCCTTTAGCGAACAAGTAGATGAAACAAATTCTTATTAGAATCTCGCTAATTGGAACACTTATCGTGGGTGGCAAATCGGCCTCCTGCCTTTCGGTTTATCTCATGGTCACCTTGCAACAATAGTTGCAACAAAAACATTTTAGTTTTTCTGATTTTTAATATTAGAAAACCAATCCGAACCAAACAAAATTGGTTTGGTTTGAACCGGTTCTTGGTTTGGTCCTGGTTATATTAACCAAGAATGCTATTTTTTGACGCCGTTGAATTTTTAGGTTTAAACTGGATAGTGAACACTTCTAATGTTAATGACTTGAATTTCATATTTTTCTTTCTTCAAAAACTTTAGCATCTCTATGTTAGAAATAATTTGGTTTGGACCGCAACACAACACGAGTTATTGTTCTAGGTTTGCTTGAGTCATTTAAAAAAAAAATAAAATGTTTTTATTTTTATTTTTATTTTTATTTTAGGCCTTCAATATTTAATTAATTATAATTGAACTTTATATTTTGTTTCAATTTAAATTTCATGGTATTATCACGTCCTCATGCCTCAGATCATGAGTTTTACGAGTTAAATATGTTGGGTCTAGATTTATTCAATGTGTTGATTTTTCAAATTTTGTAAAGAAATATGTTGTATCACCATTTTAATATTTTAAAAATTTTCATCTATTATATATCAAAAAATTTATTTCCTTGTATTTTTATATTTTTTCTAAGGTTATAAAAAAAGTTATCCGAGGCAATAAATGGTAAGAAAAGTAGTTTACCACTAGGATCTGGAGGCAAGAAATGGTATACATATCGGCCTTGATCATTAGGCGTAAACTGAACGAAGTCATAATGGAAACAGTGATGGATGTTCTTACTGACGTGTAGATAAATCTTTCAGTTTCTGTTGGTAGCTACTAACCGCTCTCAAATCTCCTTTTATTTGTCTCCATACTCCTCGCTTCCCTTCTTCTTTTTTTTGGTTTTTGTCCCAAAGGAAGCACTGATTATTCTCTTACAGATGTACCCATTCCAATAAGATGTAATGACCACACATATCAGATTCTTCAAAGGGAAGCAGCACTCGGACATCATCTTTGAAAGAAGCTAACACATGTTAGATTAAACTGGTTGAGTGTTTAAGTTGATGTTAGGTAACCCAAAAAAAAAAAACCATAAAACCACCCACATGCTAACACGTGTAAATATATACTAATTAATTTATTAAAATACCAAATTACCTTTTAATATATTTGATTATCAATGCATTTGATTATGACGAAAAATACAAAAACCCCCGCTAAAAGCTTAGTTTAGGAAAAAATTTTAAGTTATTTTTATGTTTTGAAAAAAGAGAGAAAACTAAAATGCTCTTGTACGTGTAATGAAATTATTTTATTATGCTTAAAAAATATGAGAAGATCAATTTATTTTTAATTAATTTGATAATGCCAATTGAAACTTGAGAAAAGATTATTTTGCCTCTTAATTTTCACTTCATTTGATGTTATGAGAACAAATACATTATTACGGTGTAGCAATCTATGCATCATATTAAAATATTGATCCCTTTAAGTGTTTTTCCTCTTTTCATTTTAAATACATGGCCCCAACGTTGGTTTTGTTGGATGCAAAATTCAATTACACCATAAAGGCATGTAAAGGACACCATTAAATTTCTTCCGAAAATTGCATTAATTTCATATATATATATATATATATTTCATAGAAATGAATTATTTAAACCACCTGAAATTAATGTCACTGACACTAACAATTGTTTTTCGATCTTTCATCACCTCATCTTATAATGCCCCCGCCAACGGCAGCAGCATGAACATATAATATTTAACATCCTTGTTTGAAAAAATAATAATAATAATACCCACAGAAGCGGTCCCCACACATGAAGTGTACCCAATCCCAACCCCACATGTAAGAGTCCTGAGTACATGACCCACAGAATCCACGCGCTCTGTCTCCTCTTTAAGTGGGACCCACCGCGCAGCTAACGTCACCTCCTTTCTCTCTCCGCATTGACTGCTGCTAGGGGATCATAAAATCCGAGCCGTCGATTACTTCGAGTTTTGACCGGTGTTTTGACTTAAGATAAAAATATTATTTTATTTCGTAATAACTCCATTGTCTTCCTCCTTTTGCGGGCTGTGTTTTTTCCTCGGTCCCCTGCCCTAGGCTTCCGCTGACACCGATATGTCGGGTTCTAAGGAGGTATTCCTCTAGCCGTCAGATCTTGAAGTTGAACGAATAGGATTTATATTCCTGGCAACTCCGTCTTTGCCATGACGTGTTTCTAGGAGGTATCTGCTTTGCCCTAAATAGAAACTGTGAATATTTTAATTTTTTTTCCTTGGTAATATATTCCGTGCTAATTAATAAATACAGCGTAAAAAGGCTCATTAATCAAATAGTCACTCAACGAACTCGAGCAATTTATCCTTGTGGGTCAATTACCTATCAAAAAAAGTTTTATCTGATTTAGTGAAAGTTATGGAAAAAATTATGTTTTAAAATATTGTTGTTTAGAATTATATTAAAATAATATTTTTTTAAAAAAAAATTATTTTTAATATCAATATATCAAAGTAATATAAAATGTGATTGAAATATAATGTCAATTAGGACCTAAATCTTTTTTGTTTTATTTTTTATCTGATAACTTTGTTAGAGGAAATTATGGTTTGTACCAAAATGCAATAAATAGTAGTTTTTCTCAAGACCATTTTTTCAAATGCATTGAGTTTTCAAAATCCTGATTTATCTAAATTAATAACTCTTAAAAGAAATTTCTTCCAAATTCTATGATTAATCAAACCTTGGCATGATTTTAATCCATTTACATTTATGTAAGAAAATAAAAGGGTGGTACGGTGTCTTATAATTAATAATGAAAGACGATAATGAAAACACTGCAAAGTCTAATGTATAGCAACCTAAAGTGTTATAAAAATAGTTTGGATGAGAAATGGAAGGGATCAAATGATAACAAATTAATATGTATATCTAAATGAAAGTCTAGAAGTAGATTTGTAGTAGTCTAGTATATATATTAATGTCTTCTTAGCATAATAGCACTTCAAATATTAATCCTTCAATGGCCCAATCATATCATCCTTTAATTTTTATATATAGTGGTATAAGAGAGGTAAAAACAAATGTGGCTTAGGGTTATTATAGAGAATCTCTTAGACTATGTTTGGGATGTAAAAAAATAAAATTAGTATGCTTATAATGTGGTAAAGTTTTGGGTGGTAACATTAATCAATTTAAATAGCATTTAGTAAGAATTAAAAGATAAATAAAACAATATCGCAAATGTCATCTAGATGTTCATCATTAAATGCTTTTGAAACTTCAAAAAAATGCTTAGAAGAAAAATAGAGTTAGGAAAATATATAAAAAAAATTAATCATTATAATGTACAAAAAATGAAGAATGAAAAGTGAATGATTACATAGTTAGATGGTAGTAATAATAAAAAGTTGTTAGCACTGAAGAATATCATAAAAGAAAAATAATTAGATATAAGTTTTCAAAAACATAAGAAAATTGCAACAATATATATATATATATATATATATATATATATATATTATGTTGAGGATAGCTCATGGTGCCGTGGTATTTTGAAGTTAGCAAAATAAAGAAATAGTTGAATAATATGATCAATGCAATTAACTTTGTTTATTATCAACATGTTACAAATATTATAACAACATTGAGTCATGGTTTTAAAAGACCAAACTTGCCCTTTATAGTTATTACTTAGTAAAGCTGATTAATGAAGTTAAGTTTTATGTGAAGAGTTATTAAGAAACTTAGAAGAAGACTGATTACATATTAATAACTAATAAATAAACAGGTTAAATAAAAACTTTGATTAACTTATTAGTTTTTGTCTTTAAAAAACTATTTTTTTTTAAATATATGGATGTATTAAAAGCCTCAAAAACTGTTGGATCGTTGTATAAGGTATGTACAAAGATGTTTTTGTGTATTAGACCTAAAAACATTATGTTATTGGAGATAAGTTATTTTAATATTTTGATTTTCTTGTGTTACTCATTACACTACCCCTATTCTTCAATTGATTAATGCATCTATGTGTGTTGCATTGGTTGTTAATATATTTTTATATTAAAATTGAACTATAATATTATGAAATCTTGAATTTTTTTAGCCATGAAAATGTTGCGTGTGATAAAGTATCTATCAAAATATAGGATTTGAAATTGTTAAATGTTAATTGTTTTCAGCATGAGGGATATTAAAGGGATTTATAATATAGTTTTTTGTCTATTCATGGCCCAACTTCTTGATTACATCAAGGGCTTCAAAAACCCTTTTCTATTTTCTCTGCTGCTACAAGTCAACTTTCTCTGCTGCTACAAATCAGAACTTTATATGGGTTAGGGTTTCTACGCAGTGGAGATTCAAAAACCCTTTCCTAGCTACTTTCTCTGCTGCTACAAGTCAAAACTCTATGTGGGGTAAGGTTTCTGCACAGTGGAGAAAGAATATGTGCGTGATTTGAGGGGAATGTTGGCTGGCTCGAAGCTTAAGCAAAGAGTTTCCTCTCAAGAAACAACTGTTAAGGCTTCGGACCAGGCTTCATTCCCCTCAACCAATAAAGTTATGTATGCATTTTATGCGCAAATTCAGTTCTTCTGTTGGATCTTTTTTCTTTTTTTTCGCAGGAGAGATGTAGCATGAGTTCATCTTTGAAGGTAAAATTGAGAGGAAAGTTGTCTGGGTCAAGGTCATGGAGGCCATGATTATACATAAATGGCATTATCTGATGACAGCCCAGATAATCGATGCCTATCTTGAACCTAAATGATTCTCGGACTAGGCTCCATTTCCTTCCAACCATCATTTGCTACAATTTCTTTGCTTTTCATCTTATGATTCTCCTAGCTAGCTGGCTGCAATTGTCAATATCAACATCTGGTAAAGTTCTCTCTATTTTAGTTTTACTTATTTCCTCTCTCTTCATGGTTGTAATTGTGAATCTATATGAATCTGAAGGTCTACGTAAGTTGCCTTTTTCTTTTCTACTAATTTTTTTGTGTATTCTGATGAGTATCTCGATGTTTATATTGCCTCTGGGGCAGGGTTGCTAGCTTTTCTTTCAAGTTCCATATTCTCAGCTACGTGAGGATCAGTATTTCTCAATTGTTTCCCTAAATGGATGAGTAGAGCATCTCTCTCTCTCTCTCTCTCTCACACCAACACATAAAAGAAACATAAACAAAAAGTCACTCGGTTTCTTGATTATTCCTCACTTAAAATGATATATTAGAGAGATTAACAAAAATCATTTTATCTTAGATCTATTGCATGGTATCTCTAGCTAGCCAATTTTTTTTTAAAAAAAAAACATGAGTTTTCAATTATTTTTCTTAATTTTTTCCAATTATTTTGATATATTGATTTTAAAAAATAAAAAATATTATTTTAAAATATTTTAAAATAAAAAATACTTTACAAGAAAACATTTAACACAATTTCTTAACCTTTCTAAAAGCATATGATCTCTTTTGTAGTGTCTAAGGACAACCTCTCTGTAACCTCGTTTTTAATAATGTTACCTTTCAGATCTTTAAGGCAAGAGATATGGTAGAAACCTTAAGACATGCATCTCTGCTTCTCTTTTCGAGCTATTTTTTACATTCTCATGCAAACCATTATATCAGATTCAAAACAAGTCTTTATAAACTGGTTAAATAGCCCATGATTATATAGCTTTCAAATGGGTATATTTCATTCTCAATTTAGCAACCAATTTAGATTTAATTATTTTTTTTCACTCGAAAAGATGACGTGAGCTATGAGTTTATGACTGTTGAATTAAGCTTATCAATGAAACATAGCTGTTCCATTTATTGTGGGTTTTGTTTTGTAGTGAGAAGTTTAAGGCTTAGAATATGCAATGTAGTTTTCGTGTGTGTGATTTAAAAAAAAACATAAGTTTTAAAAGAAATGATTAGTTATAATTAGTTCAAAATATGTATTTGGTAAAAATTATAATTGAAGTTTTGTACAGCAAAAAATATAAAATATATATTTAATTAAAAATGTGTTTAAAACTGTAGTTAAAAGATGTATGATTAAATTTGTTGTTGAAAATATTATTGATGATAAAATAATTAAAAAAATATTTATTTTATAATGTTAAATTACATAAGTATATGATTATTAATTCATAAAAAATATAGCAAAATAATATGAAGATCCCTGTGGACCATGGACTAATTTTTTATATTAATCTAAAATCACAAATAAATACACAATAAGTATATTAAAAAAATATGTGTGTGTGTATAATACTATTCATGGGTTTTGACCTGAACTTTACCTAGATCATACCGGTTAGCAAATGAATACTTTAGTTCAGTATTACAAGGAGTTTGAGGAGGGAAGGCAAAATTGGTTGCAACATAAAAAGAAAGCAACATGGAGGCATAAAAGAGTCAAAACATAAAAACAAGAACAAAAGATTAATTTTTTATTTCAGAAATAGGTGAAGCAGTGTGGAATGCTTGGTAAAATAATGAAAAGTAATAATGTTTAGCTTTAGCAAAATATGTGGTATGATCTAGTTTTTTATTGGGACTCATCTTAAAATAAAACATTAAATTTTTAACCAAATAACTATAAATTATAGTTGGGGCAAAACACAAATCAACCACGACACCAAACAAATTTTTATTCATGAAGAAGACTGAATAAGATAATGTCATCCATAGATGTTAAAAGTTAAGGAGAGAAAAAAGGCAGACAGTTTCTTGATTTTCAGGGTGCTTTTTTTAATTTGTTTTTGCTATTTTTTTTGGTTAATTTCAGCGTTTAATTACTTTATCTTTAACTTTAATTCAAGTGTGTGTGTAACCTTGCCTTTTCTTCCTCAAGTCTTGTTAGAATGACTCTTTCCACAACATTGACTATTTATTGCAAGGAGACCATCATTAAGTACTATTCCACAATTGGATTCTTCTGGCTTTTTACGCTAAATTTAATTCAGGGATAAAAATTAGTAATACCCAATTCCGATTTCTATTATTCCAAATATTTTTTATTTCCATACCATTATCACTCTACATGGCCCAATTTGCCATTGATATACTTCTGTTTTTTATACAGACAATACCATAGAGTTCAAGTTCCAAGCCTAAGACAACAGGCCATTGTTGATGTACTTTTTCTTGTTATTTAGTGTTGGTTATTCTTATGAGCAAGCATTGCAAGGTCTGAGTGATTTTCTTTTCTTACATTTATTTTTTTATAGATTCCTATTTGATTGGTTTAATTTCAAATATGGTCAAGATCGAACAAGCATTGCAAGGTGAGGTCTATTTTCAATATTATTTTATTCTAAAAACATTCCCTAGTACTGTTAGTGATTTTCTGTTTGATTACGGCCTTGATTGTCTCCAGATAATAATGCTCTATAATATGGTTCCAACGCTTTACCAATCTTTTAATCAAAACTGGTTTCAATTGCGGCAAAGCCAATTATAGTTTATTTGTTCATTCATTAGGCAATAACATCATCTAATCTATTTACTCTTATGCGCGGATGATATTGTCATTATAGGCAACATCGACTTGGTAAAGATGTCTCGTGTTATTTTTACCGAATAGATGGTTCTCACGTATGAAGGAATATAGAATAAAGAACATGGGATTGTTATTGGGCCAATAAGTGGTAATTATCATGTTATTTAACCCAAGCGAAGCTTGAATCGACGAAGGTGTCGGTACACCAGTTCAATGGTCCAGCCGATGGTTCATCCAGCAATTTCCGTGTTAAATTAACCCCTCTTTCCGTGTTTAAGTAAAATGAGATTTCGATAATCGTAAGGGAAGAATTCAAAAGACATAAATGTTTCTATATTGTTTAATTTATGTCTAACATGTATCACAATAGGCACAAAACTCTCATTTACAATCTCTCATGGCATTCATTTACAATGATCCTATGTCAGCTGGCTTGCTGGTGTCTCGGGGGGCCGTCAGTCTCACTTTTGGGTTTCCAATTGCTTCTACACAAGAGTTGAGTAAAAAGGAAAGATCTTGTTATGGTCAAAATGACCCCAAAAAAAAAAATTAAGGAAAGAAAAAAGGATGTGAAAGTGGAATTCCAGAAAGGAATGCTAGGAAGGACACGCAATATGTTAGTGGGACAAAAAGCGAGAAATTAGGAGGCAAGGAGAGGGAGGGTTTAGAAATTGGAATCTAGGATAGATTGAGAGCCAGTTGCTGCAGAAGTAATTTCTTCTGAGATGCATTGATGACTCCTTTGCACTCAGCATCTGCCAAAACCTCTGTCATAATGGCAGCTGCGTGGCCTCTCGGCTCCTCGGAGGCTCTCCTCAACATGAACACCTGAAACACGCCAAACATCCATGAATTATAGTTAGAAAGGTTCAGATGAAAATAAATGATTATTAAAAAAAAATAGAATGGTAACAACATGCTAAATACACATTCAAAGTGAATCCCTTCTGATCCTGAACATCCTCAGATAATCAAATATACAAGGATGAATAATTTTGTTGCACCATTAACAACAAGGATATATCTGTGGCAGCTAGCATCAGTTTCAGTTAATTCCAACGCACATTGCACAATGCGGCAGGAACACCAACTTCACAATTTTATAGAGGAGAAAAAATGAGGAACACTTGTGCCGCATCAATAGTACAAGAGATGAAAATACAGAGGATAGAATCGTAAATATCGCCCCCCTAAACATCATTTTGAGAATGCGTATCATTGTTAATCATCAACATAATATTACGTGTCAAAGGAAAATAGTTTGCTTGACTAGCTTTTCTCCGCTAATTCTGCTTGTGGCCAAGGGATTGGCAATGTTCCTCCACAATCTCCACTCGGAGATAATAGTATACAAACACACATCTTCAATTAAATTAAGTACTTTTCCAAAAGGTAAAGCCTGTGTTTATAGTGAAGATGATGAAAGTGCTCGAGATAAGGAATGAAAGAAATGGTATTGAAATGAAATGCAGCATCAAGTAAACTAAAGAAAGAAACCAATGGAAGAATATCTTCGAAGTCTTTTCTGAAACCATGAAGACAATTTATAAAGATTTACACCATCATATGAGGATTGCTTTTTGTTGAATGTTTTTTGCACATGCTTTCTACAAAATTGAGGTTGTGCGTCTATATGGTTTATTATCATGACTTGCGCACAAAGTTGGACTCCATTTTTCTTTCCAGTTGCTGTTTGCCTCTCCCTTTGCTTCTTTTATTTTTTGGCTTCCTCCGATTTATATTTCCTATTTGTTCTAATTCTCAACTCATACACTTGGTCTTAATTTCTTAGTCATAGTTACACTAAATAATCTTTACTCTTATTCATGTACAGGGGTTCATGAACTTCATCGACAGTCTAGGAAGATCATAAAAATGATTCTAAATCAGTTTATTATATTTAATCATTTTTTAATTCAGTAATCTTTCACAAAGAAAGAAACATTTCTTCCATAGTTGCACTTCTGAAATTACTAGGGAAGGGATCAAGTGTCTCCCTTATTCACCTCAAGATTATCAGTATGACTTACATAGTGATTAGGGAGGGATCAGTATCTGGAAGTTCAAATGACAGGGTGCTGTGTCTGGTGTTTCCAGCGTTAAAGGATCATCAAGTAAAAATGCAAACACATGAACTATGAGATTAGGTGCGCCATGGAAAAGCAGGGATCCATCAGCCAAGCCTCTTGTGTGAGCATCAAGTGCGTTATAAGAGAAGGAATATAATACCTGTTCATCATGCGTTATTTCTAAGCAACCAGGTTGATGGATGAATGGTTCCCCATCTATCTGAACTGGGAAAGCACTTGAAGCATGTATTTTGATGGACTTCCCTTGTGCTAGCCTCCTTGCTTGTGAAAGTCCAACCTGAATAGTAGAGCGAGCATTAGGGAAAAAGAAAAAGAAAAGAAAAAAGCATGCTACAAAATCAGAAGTGTAACAGAGAACAACATCAAAACACTCTAGATAGCAGGCGCCATAAACAGGCCTAGAAGATTATTCACTCCTAATTATGTGGGGGGAAATGACTTTTGAAGATAGCAGAACCTGCTCCAGCCAAATGCTAGAAAGCACAAGAATATAAGATACCTCCCAAATATTTTTAAATTTTACCCCCTCTCCAATCCTACAAATTTCAAGAAGATCAAATCATACCATGTTACTCAGAACCACCCACTTTTCTCAGCAAAATGCAGAAAGCCTCCACCAAAAATCCCAAGCCAGCAAACAACATCAGAGAGGATGGTTATGCACATCCTGTTGTTCATGCACGCAGAACAAACCTCATTGTGGCAATGTCCTGTGAAGCCGGCTCCTCTCCTCAGCTATAAAAGGTACATGGGCAATATTTTTTTATTAAGAACCTTTATAAACACCTTGAATTTGAATAGTCATTTGGCTTGCTAGATACAATTGACCAGAGGTGAAAAGGTTGTACTGAAAATTCCCAAAATCATTCCAAAGTTTCCCATCCAGCCATCTTGGTTAAAGAGAGAGTGACAAGGATTTAAGATTCTGACAGAAATTACAAAATGCTCTATTTCTCTATCATTAAAATCCCAGGAGACGCCACCACCATCCATGTTGTAAAAATAGAAACTGGATATGCTGTACAAATTAGGAAGTGTGGTAGAAAAAAGTGAATTACGGATTGCCTTTGTTTTGGCCTAGAGAAAACCTTCCAATTCTACAGATGATTTTTCCCGTCATCCCTGACACAACCCATTACAGATCTGCCATCAGCTGCTCAATCCACTTAGCTGTACCATGACAGGGCTTCTAAATAGAGGTAGACAGGTATTAGACAAAGGGTAATGAAATCCTATAAAGATAAACAAGCTCCCTTCTAACTGTTCAGATGCTTAGAAACCCACACTACCATTAGACCTTAGAAAAGTTATCAACCGTAGATTGCAATGAAAGGTAGGCCTGGTTGCATAGCACTCGCACATATGCACACATACAAAGTAAATGATAAAAAGGAATCTATTTTCAGAAAATCAGAAATCTGAAGTCCCTGAGATGAAACTCTACATAAACACTTGGAACTCTCTCTCTCACACAGAAAGTGAATGAAAATAAGGAACCTATATTCAGAAAATGACAAACCTGAAGTTTGCCGAGGTGCCATGCTCCACAGACACATACAACTTCAAGCATTTTATCTTGCATGGATTGAAGACTGAAATCATCATCATGTTCATAGTCATTTTGCCAAAGATCCACGCCCCCCATATAGCTGCCAATGTTCAGCACAATTAAACCCTCACAATCCTGGAGGGAAAAGAAGGATGAAAGGACACAACATTGAAATTATGAAAGAAAGAAACATGTTTTAAATGCAATTAAAACAAGAAAGAAAGCAGCCAAAATACTAAGATAACATCTAATCAAGTACCTTTGGAATCTGTATGTCTTTCCCATCAACTTCAAGCCAAACCTGCCATGGTAAGTCAGCACAAGCTCTATCCATCATATCTCTGGCACCTTCTCTGGCATATCGCAATTTATTCACAAACTGCACATTAAATTTTAATTAGACAAATTCCAAGAGCAAACAGAGAACAAAGATCAAAGGCCCGTTTCTGAAATATCAAATTGAAATTACAACGGAAAGGAAAAGAAAGCTATAGTAACCTGGAGCACTTCAGTATCTTGAACTTGGGTCTAAGCATGTTTACCTTTAAAAAAAAAAAAAAGCACGATTGTTCTTTTATTTTTTAAACTCAAAATGCACTTGGCATTGCCTAGCAACAATGCCGTATGCTAATGATCCAACAACCTGATCATGTTACTGAATGAAGTTGTCCAGTTGCTGGACAACATATAATTTTTTCGGCCAAAACATTGAACTACCCTCAGGCTCAAGGGATATCCTACAGCAAGCATGCATCCAATAGATTTCAACAAAGAAGGGTGGTCAACTATAAGGAATATGTTTGAGTGAGAATAAAGGATAAATCAAACAACAAACAGAGAGGAACAAAGAATTGATAAAACAAATTCTAGCATTGAACCTTCTATTCCACTCTGAAACAGGGAGGTTTTAGAAATTGTACTGTACAGCCAGTGTCTCATAGATCTTAAAATTGTACAGATACATTACTGTCCAACAGGGTGCATGCTATGGAAAACTAAAGATCTTTTGCGTGGAGTATCAGGCCATTGATTTAACAACATACACTACAGCCAAAACAAAAATATAGCTACCTGACTACTGAACTTCTCGGGATTCTCTTGACGTGTTATGTGAAATTCATATGCAAGCTTAGCATCACATCCAATACCTGCAAAAGAAAAATTGGCAATGAGTAACAGATTGATGAAGCAATCCGTGAAACAAGATTGATGAAAAAAAATCCTAAGTAACAACTTCATAGATCTACCTAAGTAGTTCATCATGAATTTGGATTGTTCTCTTTCCATACACCCTTCTGAATTCTCTTCTCTGATAATTACTTTCCAGCGATCTAGCATTGTAACTGCAGCTTGGTCGATATCTTGCAAAAGTGTGCTTAAGCCACCTTGTCCATCAAACTTTGAGAAGCCTCCTCCCCATTGCAAGACCCTTGATAAATCATTTCCTGTACCAAGGGGAATAATAGCAACAGGTGGTGGAGATTCAAAGTTGCGCCTCTCAATAGCATCAAGGACCCATGCAACTGTTCCATCTCCACCACAGACCAAAACTCTAAAATACCGCACCTTGCTAAATAACTCCAAACCAATGTCAGGCCCCTGAGAATCACTTAATTCAAATACCTGCAATGGAGAATTAAGAAATTCAGCCATATACGATATGAGCCGTTACAGGCAATGTAAGTGAGAAAATGTAATTGTTCATAACAACCACTATGTGGAAGTAATGCAAGAGGAAACCAAAGCCACTTTATTTTTCCATAAAAAAGCTTTCACAGGAAATTAATTCCATTAGATGAAGTCCACATTATAGCACTTAGAGAGCACATTACGGAGATTCCTCATAAAATATGCTTACAATTAAAAAAAATGTTGGATGATGAAAATAACAAGTTTGACATGACAATGAAAGATTATGAAAACAATTTTTTTAAGGAATTAAAGGTCCACTTTTCTTGTGATAACTATTAAGGAGCTAAACTATATCACCTGTACAGGATTCAACAGCATGTTCAGTGTCCTTCGAAGAATAGGCCCAAGTTGACCTCCGCTCTTGGAATTAATGAAGACCAAAAGGGGCCTTGCATCTTGAGCCAAATCAGCCAATGCATACTTCTTAACTTGTCCACAGATTGCAGTTCCGCCTTTATTAAGCATTAGGCCATCAAGTGTGTACTTTATCCTGCCATTCTTCTTTAAGCAGTGGAAATCAATATCGCTGCTGGATCTGTTCAATCCTGCAAACCCATTCACCACAAAATCCAAGTCTCTACTGGCAGTTGTTGCACCCTGCAACTTACCATTAACAGGGTGATCATCTCCATGCCTGCCTCTGCTGCGCTGCTTTCTTCTCATCTGCCCACGAACAGAAGAGGCTATAATTTCTTCAGTGATCAAACTTAAACTGTTTCCTCCATCAACTTCCGTCACACAGAGTGGTGAAAGAATGATCCTCCTAAGGGGACCCAAATCACAAACATCACCAGATTCTTTTGACATTTTAGCTTGACATTTCACATGAATGAGCCTCTGACACCACAAACAATGCCATGTCGGTGAAGCATCAATAAAAGTAACACCACACGGTTCATCACAGTAGGAACAAAACGCACTCATCTCAGGATTCTCATCCATATTAAACCATCTCTCTGACCAATGATGCCTCACATGACTAGACCCTGCTTGCGCAATACACTTACAGTCCTTCACCGCAAACTCAGAACAATTAAAATGAGCCACCGCACCACAAACAACACAACGGTGCACAAAATCACTACGCAACGACGCACTACAGCCATTATATGGTAACACCAATGAAGTCAAACAAACACAGCATGCAGAAGGCTGTTTTTGACCATAAGCTAAATCTTCAATCCACAAATGACTAGACCGCGGAACATTTAACTTTTTCCAAACTTGCTTCTTCGCTTTAGCCGCAGCTTGAACCCATTTCTGCGATGCTCTTTTATGCCAATTAATTAATCTATAAACAATAACTAAGAATCCTAAAGCAGCTGTAATTAACCAGGCAATAAAAGATCCACTATAGTAATCATTAGAGCTTGTAAGCACCCGCACAAGCGAAATTCCCAATCCCATCATTTCCAAAACCCTAATTCCACACCACCACCACCGTCATCAATCAATTCAACAACAGCAACTCTCACCAAACGGATTTTCACTTTCCGTTAAAAATCCTAAGAAAAATCATAAAAATTAAACAAAATCAACAAATGATAATCATCAAAGCGTGCAGAAATCGAGTAAATTACTAAATTAAAACATGATCAATCACTAGATCCGATATTATATTTTGAGAGGGAGAAAATGAGAATCGAAGGAGAGGGGAAAAAAAAAGGTAACCAGGAGGATAGAAGTGAGGCATACATAAGCCCTGGAAAAGGAGATCGATCGTGATTTTGATTTTTGAGAGAGGATTTCTGGTTTCTTGAGAGAAAAAAGAAGAGAGCTTTCGAAGAAGTAAAGGTGCCATGGATTTTTATCTATATATAGTAGCGTTTTTAGAAGGAGAGGGAATGGGCGGGCGGGATTTTTAATATGCGCAAAAAACGCGGGTTGGCTAGCGGTTTGGAAGAGATGTCGACACTGAAAAAACCAAGTTTAGCCCTTGCATTTTGTGTTAATTCCATTATCAGTCCTTATAGAAAGTTTTTTTCATTAAATCGACCCTATATATGGCTACATTCGTTATGTTTTGTCGATTTTGAATCCATTTGAGCAAAATTATAAACAAATTGTGACAACTTTACACCATAGGAAGGGACCATGTTGCTTGTAATTCGGGTTGAATTGACAAGATGTGAGGGTAGATCTGATTAAAACTCGAATGGGGACTCATTTGCCAGTTTGGCAAGAATACAGGGGCTAAATTGTGGGATTTTCCAAAGTTAGGGTGTTTTTGATGATTTTATTGTGTTTTGAATCTCGGGGGTAGTCGGTAAAGATGCTGGTTATCGAGCTCACCGGAGTTAATCAGGGGATGAGACAGTAAAGAGGATCTGGATTGTCAAGATCTTTTTTGGACGAGTTACGGAATATTTCTTCATCAATTAGTGGGCTTTCATGTGAGATTTACACGTGGAATCCACCCAGACAAACTAGAGGTCAGTATTAGCCACATCTTTATGGCTTGCTATGCTAATTATTATTTGTTGAAATATCGACCGCCATGCAGTTAAAGCGTGTTTAGAGGTATTACTTTTTAAGATATTTTTTATTTAAAAATATATTAAAATAATATTATTTTTTTTCTTATTTTTTTATACCAATACATAAAAAAATATCAAAAAATATTAATTTAAAATAAAAAAATTAAATATTTTTAAACACGTTTTTAAAACTAAGAAAAAATATGTTTGATTTTTTTATTTATCAAATACACTACAATTTATTTATTTATTTCAAATTTGGATGCTCCCACGTTTATCTTTTATTTGATCTCTGTTTTTAAAAAATATAACCAGTCGTATCAAGAAAAAATAATGAATCTAGTATTATTTTCAATACACGGAATATTAAATCCGTACATTTAATTTATATTTATAAAATATAATAGAACATGATAGAAAGAGACAAGAACTTTTAATAGATTTTTTCTATTCGCATATTTTGAATCTTTTTTTTCTTTTTTTCAAGGAACAAGATTTCAGGCTCAATCCACGTTTCGATGTTAGGTTCGTCGATCCTACGTTGCAACCTTCATGGGATCATGTGATGGAAATATTGACGCAATTCATTTGGTGCGCAGAGGTTATCGTAAGTAACTAAATGCACTACTAAATAAGATTCAGTGGCTTCAAATAAATAATTCAGCATCTCTTAAGCTCTGCAATAAAAAGAAAGAGTAGAAAAATAAATTTTTAAAAAACCAACAATAAATTAAAGAAAGAACTCATAGAAATTCCACGAATCATTTTCCACTCAACCAAAGCATCTATTTATATGAATTAAAAAATAAAATAGTAATACTTGTAATTTATTAATTACAATGAATCATCATAATTCATAGATTACAAATTCATTAACTTTCATCACGTAATCAATAAATAGTACATATAAAAAGATATTTTAAAGATAAAAAATAATTATTGATCAAACAGAATTCAATAGCAATTTTTTTTTAATCAAACTCAAATCTAAGCTCCGGAGCCCACAAATCAATTATCCAATCCACAATTTAATATTTAAAAAATTCATTACACATTTTATAAATCAATTACAGCAATTTCTACCATCAAGAATAGATAATTCCACATGGATGCCCCTTTTTGTATCAGGATGGTATCTCCATTCCCATGCACTTCTCTGGAATCATCCTGTCACAATCATACTTACTACTCATACTTACTAAATTTGGATTGAGTTGATTGATTAATCTTGAACTTGCTGCTAGTTTAGTTATTATAATAATTTGACTCAATTTGAAGAAATCTAAGTGAGATTTAGTTTTTTTTAATTTAATTTTTTAAAAAAAATTTAGTTTTTAAATTTTATTATTTTTTAAAATAGATCTTAAAACCCTTTCATATATATATTTTATATTCATGAGAAGAAAAAAAAATCTTTTCAATATAAGTTTTGAAATCCTTTAATATATATATATATATATATATATGTTTTCAAGAAAAAAATTCAGTGAAAAATTTAAAATCTTATAATATATATGCTTGATGTTAACTAGAAAAAATTATATTTTTAATATGTGATAAAAAATTATATTTAAATATTTTAAATTTAAAAAATAATATAATATCTTTTAAATATAGAATTTGAAGTCCATTGGTATATATATTTTATATTCACAAAAAAAAATTTCAATGAGAGATAAAAAGCTTTTTAAAATTTTATTACTCATAACATGTATAGCTTATATTTATGTAATTTTTTTTTAATTTTTATAAAAAAATATTAAAACTTTAAATATATATATTTTTATTTTTTTAAATTAATCTGAATTGATAAAAGTTAATATATAACATTTAATACCTAGTTGCTTAACGAGTTAATCTCCGAACTGAATTAAGTAACTATAATTATAATGACAATGATATCTCCTCGTATTGGGTGATTTTTTATTTCTTGGCCAGTCAAATGTTTCAAAACACTGCTGGAATGAGCATTATTATCAATCCTGGCTTTACTTGGCTCGGAGCCTTGGAGGTAACTTGCCTGGCTTTTTACCAGCACACGCGTGAAAATTTTTGGACTCGAATTTCCTCCGCAGATTCGAAGCACCGCTTAACCATCATGACTAAACAGTAAATTTGCATTTCAATTCTTTTATCTTTTATCTTTTATTTTTTTATTGATGAGTGAACTTCATTTTTTTTTAAAAAAAAAAATCTCAATGCAAGATATTTACAAATATGAAAAAAATTAAAAATGCAATGATAACAAGGATAATATACCAAGATTTCATCTAAAATTATTAAACTTAATCAGATTTTGATTTTGATAGATTGATATAAAATTTTGTAACTCAAAACAAAAACCTATTTTAGTTTTAATTTGAATTAATTCTAATACTAATCTAATTAAACTTGAGTGATTAAATAAGTTAACCTGTAAACTGGTTAATTTGTTAAAATATAGTCAAGTTAAAATCAAAATGTGTTTTAAATAATAAATTTTAAATAAAATAATATTCTTAACTTAACCCGATAATTCCCTAGACTACTTAACAATTCAATTACCAAAAATGTTTTTATGAGTTAGACCATAAATAATATATGAACATAGTTCAACAAAAGTATTGTTGAAGTATAAATTATAAAATATAAAAAAGTTGATGGTACATTTGGTATTTAAATTGAATAAAACTCTTCAAAATAAAAAAAACTAAAATTAAAATTAAAAGAGAGGTAAAACTTTCTTATAACTTGTATATAATTTGCAAACTCACTCAAAAAAGAGGAGGAGGAGGAGGAGGAGGATGATGAAGAATAAATAAAAGTAAGAAACCTATAAGATGTAAAAAAGGAAAGCCCTGCGTTATTAGCCCATGATATCTCTAAATATATCAAATCTGCCAGTCTAAATTCAAGCCCGTTATATCGTCCTGATGCATTTCGAAATTCCGTTATCCAGGTCATCACCCTTTCCGAAATTGGCGCCAACACGCTTCTAAGTTTTATTTAGCCCAAAATACCCCCCAACTGCAATCTGTACTCTCTGTCTCTCTCTGTTTTTTTGAAAAGAAAAAACCCTAAATCGCAAACAACTAATTGATCAGCAGAAAGAATCATCGACATCAATGGCTACAAAATTAAAGAAAGGGATGTTAGGGGTAAAGGCGTGGCTAGTGGTATCAGAGTCAGGCAATGGATTATAATGGTACTGACAAGGAAGGTGTAGTTAAGGATACTTGGGGTTCACCCTCATTTTCAGAGAAAGACTTAAGCAAGAGAAGAGATCCGGCTTTTCTGTAGACATGAAAAGTCAGGAAATAGTGGTTGAGGGTGCAAATACAGCGATGAATGTTCCAGTACCAGCAGGTCCCAGATTGCTTCCTTTCGAGTTCAGAGCACTCGAAGCTTGCCTGTAGTCTGCTTGCAGGTGCCTTGAACGTGAGGTACATGGTCTGTCTATTATCTGTGACCACTTGTATTTCATCATCTGAATTGTGAAACAAATGGTTTAACCGTTACATGTTGCTTATAAATAATCAAACATCATTTCAATTAGATTAATCATCGATTCTTTTGGATTCTGATAAGCTTTGTGAGAGGAAATGGATCATTTAACTCCATTTTTGCTTTCCTGAGTAGATGCTGTTAAATGTATTTGATTTAAAATCTATACATGCTGTCAAGTATTACTGGTTTATCTTGTTTGAATCCCAACGCCCAGTTGATTTCTAATTGATTGATTTCACCTGTCGGTGTAAAAACAAAAATTAAATGAAGGGTTCGTGGCTTAAAGGATGTCTGAGAAGGGCACTAAATTGCAAGATCAATCTTTTCTTCCTAGTAGATTCTGCTTTTACTTTAATTATCCAAGCCAAGGCCCTCCCAGTCAAGCATAAATGTGGTGTCTCCTGAAGCGTAGATCACTTCCTCTTCTTTCCATTCCGACCCCATTTCTTCCTTTCCGACCCCATTTCAAACTCGCTCATCAAAATAGTTACAAGATCTTTGGCAGATGCAGCCATCAAAATATCTTCTTTGTTATGTGTGTGGACACAAATGGACGGTGGCAGCCATGGTTGGTGGCAGCCATGGTTGGTGGCAGCCATGGTTGAAGTCATAGTCAAATGGTAGGTGCCTAACTNTACTTTATGCTACAATAAACTTGTGGATTACAATGGATGCATTTTATCGGATTCCGTCTTTCTATCCTATCATCTTCCTGTAGGTGGATGCTTTCTGCGCGTTGTTTATACAGGCTATAAAAGAGAGACAATTTTGTGTATTTGTTCTTCATGATTCATCTGCGAGTGCCACTCTGTCTCTAGGGAATTCTATTGTTTGGATTTTGAAACTGCATTAAATTGTTCATCAAAAAGGTATTTATATATAATTTAATCTTCTAGAAGTTTAACAAATTGTGATATAAACAAAGCAGACTAGCATTGTGGTTGTAGGATTGTTTGGAATGAACTTTCATTTTCCACTCTTTGATGGAAACCAATACAATTTTCGGAGACTCTGATAGCCTCAAGTGGAGGTTGAATAGCTTTATTTCTAATTGTTTTAGTGGTAATATTTTGATAATTGATTTTTAAAATGGTTTTTTTAAATACATTAAGATAATTTTTTTTATTTTTAAAAAATTATTTTTAATATCAGCATATAAAAATAATTAAAAAAATTTAAAAATTATTTTAAATAAAACATTCAAAAATTAATGAAACATTATTTATAATTCAATTCCAAACTGCCTCTACAAAAAAATAAAAAATAAAAAAAATACTATCATCAAGTAGCTATAATCAAAATAGTTACATCTTTTTAAGAATTTTTTTTTAAATCACTACCATTTCTTCAGTAAAAAATGAAGAAGTTAGTATTATTCCGATTCTATTTGTTTATATATTTGTCTGGTAAAATATGCAAATATATACTGTTCTTGAGGTGTTTTGTTTTTATTGGTTGTAGAAGTCAAATGTCTTTCTTTAAATAGGAGGAATTGATTCTACCTAGGGTGTTGGCTCTCTTGATAATTATTAATTTAAAATATTTTTTATTTAAAAATATATTAAAATAATTTTATTTTATTTTTAAAATCAAGACATCAAAAAAATAAAATTTAAAGCATGAAGGCACAAAGTTCACAAGCTAAGTACCCATCTTATACAAGCAAGGTTATCAATTCCGTAGGTGTTTTGTTTTTTAATTGAAATGAAATGTTTTGATTTTGGAGTGTTTTTCGTCGTGCCATTTTGAAATTGTAATGTTTATATATATATAACAAACATAATTTAAATTTAAGATAAATTAATTATAAATTATGCAATACAAACATAATATCAAATAAATATAATTTTAAAATTTAAAATATTTCTAAATAGTGAAGATTAAATAGATTTTTAACTTAAAGTAATTCAACTTAAACAAAATATCAAAATATTATGAAAGTAAAATATTTTAATATAAATATTTTAAATATAAAGTTAGGTCAATGTTATCAAGACTAATGGAATCTAAAGCATTTCTTATTTTATTAAAATTCCTACAAAGTATAAACATGAAAAAATAACATGAATATAAATCACATATATTAGTGATAAATCTAATTTTAAAAAATTAATATCATCATTAATGAAAATAATAATAATAATTTTCAATATTATTATCAATATCATTGTTATTGAAAATAGTAATGAAAAAGAGTTTTTTTATAATTGGATGGTTTAATTAATTAAATTGAACAAGGTTCAATTTGATTCAATGACTTTCTAAAAACAGAATGGAATATGTGGAATGAAACTAGAATATTTTGGGAGGAATTTAATTGAAAAATCTGGAACGAACTAAGATTTAAAATAAGATAAAATTTGTTTCTTTTTTTTAATTGGTATGGAATATTTTAGCCATCACAGGCAAAACAAAACGAAATTGACAACATGCGTAGAAGCACACATTATTCATGTATTTCGTTGGACATTTTACATGAACTTCACTCGGTTATTTTTAATGGCTTAGCTTTAAAAGATCACAAGTTCTATAAATAAAAACTCTAAAACAAGTGAGATAATTTTATTATTAATTTTTTATTTAATTTTTTTAGACGATTGTATTTTTTAAGCTAAATTAAGGAGTAATTTATTCAACTTTATCTATGAATGACAAGATTAAAAGAAGAAAGGTAAAGACATTGAAAATGAATGGAAAAGTTCATTTTAGTTTTTTAACTTTGCAAATTATATCATGTTGGTCTTTAAATTGTTTTGCAATTCAATTTTGATATAAAAATTTATTTTATTACTTTTTAGTTCATAATACAAGAGAAAAAAATTTATTGGATTCTATTGTTTAAAGAAAAAGGTATTATTCATGTTAGTTCTGACCATGAATTGTGTTTGGGATAAAAATCTAATAGTAATTGTTTGAAATAATGTTGCCTAGAAAATAAATCTAGGAAAATAAAGATACGTATAACCCATTTGATTTTGGATTTTGAACCATTTTTTAGGTTGATGAATTAATTCCTAAATATTCTAATGTGTTAATAATGTTTTTAGATTTGTTAAGTTAAGCTAAAACATTTAAAATATTTTTTTTGTTTAATGTATTTTTCATCCCTCATTTTTTTTTTTAAAAAACATGATTTCTCTTTTTTTATTTAACTCAAAACTAATATATATATATATATATATATTCATTATTTGTTATCAATTATTTATTTTTAGTATATCAATTTTGCATGTTTTTTTTTTAATATTTCATATAAAAAAATTCTCATATGTTTTTTTATTATATAATTAAATAAAAAATAATATTTAAGATAGATATTTATTGAATCTGATATTTTTATTTGATCTATGTTGTGAGTTTGCTTAGTTAATAAGAATGTATTTATTTTTTAATTAAGTATTATATTTTTTAATTAAATGTTATTTTTTACCAATCTCATCATTCAATATTAAATTTATTAGAGATTAAGATTTTTATTTTTTCACAAGATTATCTCTGTATGTTTTTCAAGTTAACTAATTAATTTAATAAATTTCTATCTCAATATTAAATAAAATTATTTTTTAATATATAATTAAATTTGAATTCATTTTTAAAATCTATTTTTTGAGGAAACACGTTGGAGATGTCTAAATATATTTTTTGGTTTTTGAATGTTTTTTGCTTTCTCTTTCAGCTTAACACGAACTAATTCTATTATTATTTAATTAAATAAAAAATTATTATGAAAAAGTTATTATATATGATTGGAATAAAATTAAATATTTTTTTAATTTAAAGTAAAAAAATTAAATTATTTAAAATATTTTTAAAATCTATAAACAAATAAGGATATTTTTAAAGCAAAGCAGGCGCTCCTATCTCATGGTGAGAAGGATTGAGGTAAGCCTCACTGGCCAATTGCTGTGGATATTTCGTGAAGGGGTAAGATGGGATCGAGCATTTTGATTTGTGATGTTTTTTAATGTGTTTATTTTTTTACAGAAATATATTAAAATATTTTTTATTTTTAATATTAATATATTAAAATAATTTTAAAATATAAAAAAATTATTATTATTTTCAAACGGGGCAAAACGTGTCATGATCACAAAGGGTATCCTCCAGGCCATTTTCTAGCCAGAGAATTTCACCCCAAAAATGGACAGCTGAGTATGAACCACATATATCTGTCTCTTACAAAATTTCAGAGAGTTAAGGCCTCTTCCCCTTTTTTTTAATCTCTCTGTGTAGTCTCTCAGTCTCACACTCCCCATGATCACTTGCAAAGCTTCGAGCTTTAATCTTGAAACCAACCCATCTCATCAAATTAAGTTTAAAAGATACCTACCAACTTCACAAGCTAAGTACCGGCCATCTCATAGAAGCACAGCGGTGTCATGTTATTCTTCTTCCGTTGGGGGGCTGAAAGGGAACACCAGAACCACAAAGGCAAGTCAAAGAGCGAAGATGTCCCAGAAAGAGGAAGGAGAGGAAGGAGAAGGAGAAGGAGAAGGAGAAGGAGAAAGGAAGGTGCATTGTGAAGTGGAAGTTATTTCTTGGAGGGAAAGAAGAATTAAGGCACAGATATTAGTCTATGCTGACATTCAATCAGTCTGGAATTCTCTCACTGATTATGAGCGACTTGCTGATTTTATTCCAAATCTTGTTTGCAGGTAATGTTGAGCCTATAATATTGCCACCAAACTCTTTTTTTTTTTCTTGAGATTTTTGGTTATTAAGGTAGAAAGAGCAGGGGTGGAATTGAGTCCTGCCCAGTGCCCCTGCACTGCAGGGTAGAGTATTGCTGGACTGAATGCACATTGGTGTTGGACATTGTTGTTAATGGAGAAGGATTGGTATGATAAGAATTTGTTTGTTTTTTATTGATTTTGTGCAGTGGGAGAATCCCTTGCCCGCATCCTGGGAGGATATGGTTAGAGCAGAGGGGATTGCAAAGGGCACTCTATTGGCACATTGAAGCTCGTGTTGTCTTGGATCTCCAAGAATTTCCCCATTCAGTAAGCTCCTTCGTAGGCCACTTTTGAATGCCATTGTAGAATTATCCCTATGGTTGTCACTTAACTATTCTTGCGTACAAAGAGAGGGGAAAAAAAACCCGATAAAAATGCTACTATTTTTGTAATTCTAGAGAATTAAAAAAAAATAAAAATTGTGAAGGCTGCGCTGATGGGAACAACGCAACCTTCACAATATTTGTTTTGCTTTTATAAGGAGTAGCATGATCAGTTTAATCATGTTATATTTTTTTAAAAAAATTCAGCTGTGCTACTTTGCAAATTTTTTTGGGAGTCTTTCTAGTACCTCCCCTCGTCTTTTTTGAAAATTTAATCAATGAGTTGTTTTGGAGTGAATCATTGTATTGTGAATTTTGCTCATCATGTTTTTCATCTACTCTTTGTTGTAGCTGACATGGTATTTTAACCACTTGCTACTTCAATTCTGTACTTCTTGTAAGAAATGCTAACTAGTGGAAGAGCTACCATACTTACTGAGTGTCAAATCAAGCATGATTTGATACATTCAGATGTTAAAGTTCAACTTTCAAAAGTTGTTCACTAGATGCGATTACCTTCTTTCTTCAAATACATAAAATCTCTAAGTTGCCATAAGCTCTTCATTGGATCTTATGACAGTGATGCCTTTTTCTTTCAGTGCATTATAGTAGTGATGCTTATCTCTTTTTTCTGGTCTGGAAAGGAACTCATGGATTTTCTTGGTTGTTTTAATGGAATAATTAAACTGCGTGATTCAGCTTCTACTTGGATTCCTTATGAATTCTCATCTTACCAATGACTGTTAAATTTATTTATCAATTATACATTTTAGTTTTTCTAATCTTGCAATTTCAAATAATATTCTCAGTTGTTAATTCATATATGTATAGTTGCTTCCCATTTTGAAACCTTTAGGATGAGTTTCTACAACTCAGGCACATGTTAACCTCCAAGCTTTTCCATGGTTAATGGTGATATCTTGGTCTGTTGGCTTTTGAGTTAAACTGCATGGGTCTACCTTTTCTCTTATTTAAGATGAAGATCCGAGAAAGTTTCATCCTGTGAATGCCTTTTTTCTCATCTGTTGCATGTGTAAGTTTCATGTGAGATTTGTTGTCACCAATCATCTATTTGGGTTCAGGCCAATAATCGTGAACTACACTTTTCAATGGTTGATGGGGATTTTAAAAAGTTCGAAGGCAAATGGTCGGTGAGATCTGGGACAAGGTAGATCCATAAACATGATATAGAAACCTAGCATTGAACTTATTTTATTAGCCTTTCTCTTTATCTAATACATAAAGCCTGTTCTGTATTTAAATATGCTTTATTTAGCCATGCAAACCATCATTTTCTTTTTGTTTCCAGTTGGGGATTGGTTGTTGCTTAAGGAGTACGTCTTGAATCAAGAAAGATTTGAAACAAAATGGTTGCAAGTTTATATTTATTACCTTACCATATGAAGCTAGAAAGAAATTGGTAGAATGACTTTCTTTCAGATTTTCTCTTGAGCTGTGTATTGTTGTCAGAAGTAGTGGTAGTTTCTGTCTGTTGTTGTGTTCTAAGATTAGTTTCTGGTTAAGGATATGAAAATAGGTGTGTCCTTGTGTAACTGGTGGGTAAGTCATGAGGAAACAACATGGATAGATAAACCGGAATTGATACTCATTTCTGGATGCATGCTCTGACAAGAACTCTGAAAACCATCTCTTGTTTTCTTGGGTTTTTAAGGTAGTTTTTCTGATGGTAAATGTTTGAGCACATGAAAGAAGGATTTTGCATCCAAGAATAACTAGTAACCAAGTTTACTAGGCATCATAAAGATGCCAAAGAAAGAGGAGAGAAAAGAAGAAAAGAAGTTGGTGTCTTTTTTTCCTAGCCATAGACTGTAATAGTGCATTATCAGCGATTGCATGACAAAAATTTCAGTTTACTATTGTCTTTTCTGTTTTCCTTTCTTGATCACCTTTTCTCTTTATTTGCAGGCATGGAACAACAACATTGTCATATGAAGTTAATGTGATGCCACGGTACAACTTTCCAGCTATTTTCCTGGAGAAGATTATTGGATCAGATCTTCCTGTAAATCTTCGAGCCTTGGCTTGTCGGGCAGAGAGAGATTTTGAGGGGAACCAGAAGACAGGAATTACAGAGAGTGAGACATCCATGACTGCATCTACTTCTCCTGGACTGGTTTTGGATGGTGCTTTTCGTGAGAAGGATAAACTGTCAACTGAAGATTTAAAACAGAGTTATCCCAGCTCAACTTTTGGTCCCATGCTGCCATCTTCAAGTGATTTGAACAATAACTGGGGGGTGCTTGGAAAAGCTTGCAGATTGGACAGGCGTTGCATGGTGGATGAAGTTCATCTGCGCAGATATGATGGCCTATTGGTAACTGATTTACTCTGGTTACTGTTATATGGTTTTCCTCTTCCAGAGAGAGTCACTTTTGTTTTAGCAGTTGCTGATAAAGTGATTTTGGGATGAAGGAAAATGGAGGGGTTCATCGCTGTGTTTTTGCTAGCATAACTGTAAAAGCTCCTGTTCGTGAAGTTTGGAATGTTTTGACTGCTTATGAGAGTCTTCCCGAGTAAGCCTTTCATGTACCTAGTCAAGTATTTATACAATTCTTGAAAGATAGATTGAGCATCTGAACCTGCAAACTTTTAAACTAGATGCTTCCTTTACTTGTCTATTACCACCTAGCAAGACTTACTCCTTTTTTTGTTAGGATAGGTAATCACAAGTCATTCGAGGCTTTATTAGGGTTATGTTTGCAATTTATCACTCCTGAATAAACAAGCACAAATATAATTGACTAAATTAGCTAAAGTATTGCAGCAACCTAACTAGACCTTTATGATAAACACATTTCTTGAATTCACTTAACTCCAAGGAAAATATGATAGAGGTTCTTAGCTAGATAAGGTGTGAAAAAAATAATGTGAAGGTATTTATTTGTGGGAGGAAGAAAAGGACTGGACTCGCTTTGAGCACCTTAGATTATTAACTTCACTTACAGTAACTTTAGTTTTCTTACAGATTTTTGTAAATCTTGAATCAGGAGATCATGGTACCCTTTTCTTGCTTTCAAAATTCAATAATCATATTCTCAATGCAGGTTTGTTCCAAACTTAGCCATCAGTAAGATTTTATCTCGAGAAAATAATAAAGTTCGCATTCTTCAGGTAAGAGCAGGATCTTTACTTGCCAGGATATTTCCATTCCTGGATTAAACTTGATTCTTTCATTCTCTGGCTAGATAGGTTCTGTTCCTGGAGATACATATACTTATGAAGTGTTGGATTTCCAACAAATCCAGTTTGATTAATAAAGGGTATGGAGATCAGTAAGGTATGAGTGGCCTAATGTCAGACTTCTGCCTGATATATGAGGGGGTGGAGGTGACAAATTATGCATCCTTGTGAACCGAATTACTTCTAGAGGGTTTAAGCATTTATTAATCATTAACATATCAGATATCTCTAAAAAAATACCCAAATTTTTAAAATTTGTGGAAGTGCTCTGATATTCTCACGTGCTGGTAATTTCACATATATGCAACACCCCTTTTTAGAGTTGCGAGGCAATTTTTACATATTCTGAGCCTTTGCATAAGCGTGAAAGATTAATATTTTCAATGAAACCACAGAAAGGCTCCATTGCATGTTCTTTGACTAAAGCAAGAATTAGACTCTGATCTAAATTTATTGCAGGTCCAAAGTCCCGTCTCTAATTTCAACTGAAGAAATGGGGTTGTGATCGAGGAGTAAATGCTTCTACTTTTTGATGTAGTAGTTAGTTTCTTCTAATGCATTGTTTCTATACTCGATGCTGCTCCTTTATACCCTGTACCTTCCTGGATTGAGTTGAAAGGATGCATGATATGAAAGGTCTGACAGAACTGTTTAGAAACTATTATAATTTGTTATCAATTTGTACAATCAATTAACCATAGATCATCAGATTAATGGACTTTAGACTTTCCACTGTTGTATCGTTAGCTGGTTTGAAAATATCTGCTACCATTCAATAGGGCATCAATCAATGCTCTTGGTTGTTTACTT
This sequence comes from Populus ilicifolia, assembly GCA_015708895.1. Taxonomy (NCBI): domain Eukaryota; kingdom Viridiplantae; phylum Streptophyta; class Magnoliopsida; order Malpighiales; family Salicaceae; genus Populus; species Populus ilicifolia. Next base: position 1,643,716 of record SRLM01000046.1, read on the forward strand.
GTGCAGGGTTGATGGCCAGCATTTGGCAAAGCAAAATTGTAATGCTTCACATTTTCCTTATTTGCAGGAAGGATGCAAGGGCCTATTGTATATGGTACTTCATGCACGTGTTGTTCTAGATTTATGTGAACACCTTGAACAGGAAATCAGTTTTGAGCAGGTAGAAGGGGACTTTGATTCATTTCAAGGAAAGTGGATTCTAGAGCAATTAGGAAGTCACCACACACTACTGAAATATAACGTGGAGTCCAAAATGCACAGAGATACATTCCTTTCAGAAGCTATTATGGAAGAGGTATTGAAATATATTTAATCTGGCTTTAGACATTTTAAACTGTATTTTGGCTCTCCCCTTGGCTTATTTAGATTTTGGATGTATCTCTGTGGGGTTCAGTCGGGCATGATAATGAATGTGTATAGATCTAAAGGCTTTTTCCTTATTGATCAATGTACTTTTTGTCCCACAAAGTAGACATATTGGTTAGCTTTGGAGTAACTTTGGACTTCCTCGTGAAATTGAGTTCTCTTTTCTTCTTTTTTTTCCTGAACTTTGCATGTAAATATTTCATTTTGGATGATTCATTTGTGGAATAACAGCCACAGATACAGAGTCTAATTTGTCACTTGAAATGCTGGAAGCTTCATGAAAATGTTGGAATTATTTGATAGCATCAATCTGGTGGCGCCATTATTGTTCATTAGTAGTCGCACTTGTGGTTAAAGGATACATATATTTGAATACTGTTCAAACTTCAAAACTAAGTGGAGGCTTTGATTTTTCATCAGAAACTGTTTTAAGTTTAAAATACGAGGAGAAAATTTGTTAGAAACTTAATCACATGTAGTGAAATTCAGCACTTCTTTGGATTGTGTTGTGAAAGTGGTTAATATGAACTTTGCCCAAGAAATACTGGTAGATGACAACATTATTCTTTCAGGTTATATATGAAGATCTCCCATCAAATTTATGTGCAATTCGAGACTATATTGAGAAAAGGGAATCCAACAACTCTTCGGAAACTGGACAATATTCGAAGGAATTGGATTCATCCAGAGGTGACAGTTATCACGAGCACAGTATTGCAGTTCAGCAGGTTTCTGACGTCAGTAACCCAAATTTACTTAAACAAAGACCCAGGGTCCCAGGATTGCAACGGGATATTGATGTTCTTAAATCTGAGCTGCTGAAGTTCATTTCAGAACATGGGCAGGAAGGATTTATGCCCATGAGAAAGCAGCTTCGTTTGCATGGTAGAGTGGATATTGAGAAGGCTATAACACGAATGGGTGGATTTCGAAGGATTGCGACATTAATGAATCTTTCCCTTGCATACAAGCACCGTAAACCAAAGGGATACTGGGACAACCTTGAGAATTTACAGGAAGAGGTAGAATAGATCTTCATTTTACTCTGGTGTCTATTTTCATTAGCTAATTTTCCAGCCTTGATAGTGTTTCAATTCTCGAGCATTGTATCTTTATGCACAGTGAAGCTTTCTGTTTGTCTACTAGTAGGAGGAAGGGGCGAGAAAGAATTCCCAGAAGATTTTTTCATTACAAAATTATTTCCACGTTCCCTCATTTTCAGAAAATCCTTGGAGGGCAAAAATTGACACTTTGGCAACAAAGTTTTGTAGGAATTCAACATTTAAATATAAATCCTGTGTATTCGCATGTTTGTGTAGTGAGTCCTGCATCCATATGCAATATGCATTTAAGGACAGATACAAAGTACAGATTTGGTTGCTTTTTCCATCGTGATGGTAATTAAAATGCTCTCAACGTGTTTTTGTTTTGCTTACAGTCAGAATGTGTGGGAAAAGTAACTGTGGAGTTGAGATTGTCCATGCATTTGAAAGCAAACAATCTAACTAAATTTGATTAAAAGCTAAAAAATTTATGCATATGTGCATGTGTTATAGACTTAAGTTATGTCAATACAAATATGATCATTTGCTGAAGTTAATTTGCAGATTAGTCGATTCCAAAGGAGTTGGGGAATGGACCCTGCATTTATGCCAAGTAGAAAATCTTTTGAGCGTGCAGGTAAAATTACATGTCAATTTCTTGTTGTGATACCTTTCTTGTCATATCAAGCCATAGGCTGCTTCTCGATAGCAACACGTTATGATTCTATCCTGAACAGATTTGTGGGAAATGGTACTTATGACTTAGGAACTGCCTCTGATCTTTCCTTATATAGTAAACAAACTCTGCATTATCCATCAAAGAAGCTTTGCGAATTCAGAGATTCTACTTCTATCTAAACCAAAATGTATTTGTAGCTTATAGATGCCTCAAAACTTTGATGTCAAGCTGGCATATAAGTACAATAGTTTACCACACATGTACATAGACATTGCAAAAATTATCCTTGCCAACACTACTTGTATGGAAGTTTATAAACCTGACAAACAGCACAATGTAAATAGATTCTTTTTTTTATGAAGACAGTCGGAACAGACTCGACCTGGGACATGCTATTATTTCTGTCCTATAAAGACTGGAGTCTAATTCTAGAATTGTGTGGCATGATTTTTCTTGTTCTCTATTTTCTGTTATGTTTTACCTTTTCATATTATAGTTACCAAACAAAACTTGTGCAGGGCGATATGACATTGCACGAGCTTTGGAGAAATGGGGAGGACTTCATGAAGTTTCTCGTCTTTTGGCTCTCAAGGTCAGGCACCCCAATAGACAGGCAAATTCTATCAAGGATAGGAAAATTGATAATGTGGCATCTAGTACTCATGCTGAAGGTGAAGACTCTCAGGATACACAGAAATGGCTCATGAAATTTAAAGATTTGGACATTAATTGGGTTGATTAATTATGTAATCTTCTACTAATCTCCCTCTGTTTTTAATCGTCGTTTTGCCAGAGAATTCCTTTTTTCATTGATGTTAGGGTAGTGATAGGAACTCCAGAACCAAAATCCCTTACCTTGCTCCTCCCTGGAAACAATGAGGTAGCAATGGAAAATGGAGGTCACAAATGTCTAGGGTTCTTGAACAATGAGACCAATAACTACAAAGAAGGCAATCAGACTGTAACTGCTGAAACGTTGTATTCTCTGTTCAAAACTTACTACATCACACTTGTATGCATGAACTATAAAACAATACAAAAAATAAGTGATAAGACACGGCTACTACTACACCCCGAATTATAGAATTCACAAGCTGCTCTTAGCCCTCAACATCAAGAAAAAAAGACAATAAGAGCATATAAGAGTTCCCAATCAAAGCTTCCAAGTGCACTGCAACTCCCCTTCTATATATCAGTATGTAAATTGCCGCAACTTCACTTTCCAGCACGCTCCTGTCCACCTAACAGTGTTGATGATGTTAATCAAATTGGCACACCAGAACCAGAAACCAATCGTGCAGGAATTTCTGATAAAACAATAATGCGAGATGAATCTTACACTTTAGCACTCTTTTCAAAATGAAAGCATCAGACACTGCTCAGCTCAAGCTATAGTCCTCAGTAGAAGCAGGCTGCAGGGAACGTATCTTGATAACATAAATTCTGGCATCAGAAATCCCATCCCAAGAGATCAAATCTGATCGACTTTTCCCCAGTCTGAGAGGGGAGGAAGAGTTATTATTATTCTCTTTGTAAGCAATCCCAAGATGATTTCCACATTTGTAACAAAGAAGCTTGGTTCTTCGCTGGAATAAACCCCAGGAACGCATGGAAGTGAAGTATGGTGCACATCGAAGTTCTTCAATTTGAGTGAACCTGGTTTCATCAATGCTAAAGAATGAAATAGTTCCTTTCTTTATGGATTTCTTGTACTTAACTCCAATATCTGGAGTGTTCCGGTTGCAAGAGTTCAAGTTTAACAGATACCCACAAGAACCGCAGCTGCAAAAGAACAAAGTAAAACCACTGGGATTTAGTATCTACATCTCTGCTACTGGTTTTGTTCCAGTTCTAATACTAAAAGATTATAAGTAAAAAGAAAAAAAGAAGCAGAAAAAGCCATCATACAGAGATGTTTGAAGAACAAACAAAATCCTTGTTCAAGCTTGAGTGGGTCACAAATGCTGATTTAGAAACTTTCTGCTGAACGATGTCTAGTTAACAAGATAATGTCATAGCATTCAAATTATTTTCCAAGTAACCTTTTCTTTCTTTTTCGAAGAAATGAACACACTATTTCAAGCTCACATCTAAACCCAATCCATGATTCCATCTTGAAAACTTTCTTGAACCAATTCAATAACAGCAGCAGAAGCAGGCTAGCAGGCACATTTTAAAGAACATGTATAGAACGGAATGTTAGGTTGGTTGTTATTAATGTGCAACAACTATTTGGTATTGCACCAAACATGTGCATTCATACAAGATGTCAAAGATTGGCAGCCACCATTATTGAAGAAGAGTTGGAGTTGACAGCCACCTTTGTTGAAGAAAAGCCTCCATGAATGCATATAAATAAAGGCATATGTTAGAGAGCAAAATGAGAGAAGAGAATTGTGAGAATGTGAAGAGAGTAGAGAGGAAGAGAGAGCTGCAATGGCAGCAAGGCTGCTGCCATTGCAGCAGCTGTAATGACAACAAAGAGAGGGCTGGGAGTAGAGTAGAAAGAAGTTGTGATTCTCTTCTATGTATTTGTTTTGTATTCTTTCTCTATCTCTAAATATATTGACTTCTCCCGTGGATGTAGGCGGTTTTGCCGAACCACGTTAAATATTGTGTCAGTGTGCTTGGCCTCCTATGAGCAAGTATCAGAACATCACCGGTCGGATTTCCCAACACGGAATTGGTGCTGGGTTGGTTCAGACTAAATAGCTCAAGGACAAAAACATCAACTCAAGAAAGAGGGAAAAAAAGAAGTCGAAACCCACAATTGCAAACGTCGTAAAATTTTCGTTCTTGTTTTAACTTTGAGTTTTTTCATGACAAAAGATTGAGACACCAGTATCATCCATCAATAGACTGCCAATATATTTTTTCTATCATCAGTCAACCAAGAATAGGAATCCAAAAGATGGTATAAATGAGAGCAAGAAAGAGACCTGTAGTTAACGTGAGGGAGACTGAGAGGCAATGGAGAAGAAAGGCACTGAAAATCTTGAATCTTGTTGTCTAAGTCTTCACAGCCCATCTTCAATGCCGTTAAAGAAAGCGAGCGTGTGTCCTGTTAAGACACGAGGAGATTCAAATGTGGCTCCTCAAAATCCTACTTGCTTGAGTATTTAAAAGAAAGAAAAGAATCGGTGCAACGGTCACTAGAAGAGGGTCCCTTCAATCCCGTGTGTGGGGTCCCTGCAATCCCATGTGTACCTTCCTCTTTTCTGATCTAATGTCAACAGTAACTCATGAGTGTTTTCTTAGATTAAAAAAAAATTACATTCTAAACTAGCAAAATTAAAAAAAATAATTCTTAATAATTAATATATAAAAATATTAATACAATTACTTTTTAAAATATTAATTACTTGAAAATACATCCAAATAATTTTTTATTTTTAAAAAATTATTTTTCATATTAGCATATTAAAATATCTAAAAATACAAAAAAAATATTGATTTAAAACAAATAAAAAAATATAATTTTTTTAATATATTTTTTAAACACAAAAATAAATAAGATTATACAACTACCACCTACGTGACTAGATGTGTTACGGTTGCTACCTGCAAAACCAGTAAATTTTATTTTTCTTCTTGCATGCATGCATGTTTTTCCTACCATTTATATATACAGACAAAAGTCTATGCATATTTTATAAAGATACAATAACCATGAAAAAAAAATTTAATGGCTAGTAAAAGAGATTACATGGCATAAAAAAAAAAAAAAGAATCGATGAATGAATGAGACGTCATAGGTCAAAACTTCGATGATAATACTTTCAATATCACTGAGAATGTGTTTGGTAGTGTGGTAATTGTTGCTTTTCAAATAACTTTTTATGCTAAAATGAATGTCAATAATAATTTTTTTATTTTTTAAAAATTATTTTTAACATCAGCACATTAAAACGATCCAAAACATACAGATCATATTAAATTTTAACAAAAATAAAAAAAATAATTTTTTTAAAAACATAGATTCAACCGCGTTCCCAAATAGACCCTAACTATATATATAAAAATCAATATGCATGTTTTATAAAGATACAATAGAAAAAACAAAAAAAATGACATGGCACAAGAGACAAGAAAAAAAAATGAAACATCGGTTATTGGAATTTTGATGATAATAATTTTAATATCATTAAAAATATTTCAATCATAAAAATTCATAAATATCACAAAAAACTAATTTTAAAACTAATAATGAAATGCAAGCAGGTAAGGACACTGACATCTTTAAATAGCACTTGTCATAATTTAAATTGATGAATAAATAAAAAGAGGGAATCAGTGGTATCATTCAAGTTATCACTTAGTTACATGGATCAGGTCTTTTCAAGCATTGTATGTGGTTTAACCTACTGCTAATGCAAAGGTTAATGACTTAATTCTACAGCAACTTTAGTATCAGCCTCGGAAGAAGTCATTCAAAGAAGGGTGAGTATGGATTAGTGGCTACAATTACAACTCAAAAGAGCTAGAAACAATTAGACAAGTACAAAAATAGTATTTCAAGTAGGAGATTTGGTTTACTTGGAACTTCAACCTTACCTTACAAGATTACACGAAAGATGGGAGAAGTAGCTTTTAAGCTGCAATTGAAATGGAGGCGGAAGTTGAAAATACCAATAAACAAAAAAAAACACAAAGAAATTTTAATAAATGAAAAGGATTATAGGGGTTGCAAATATGAATCTCAAATTCACAGATTTTATTTTCTATAGAACAACAATCTTCAAGTAATTTTTTATAGAAAGTTTACAAAGTTTTAAATAAATTAGAAACTCTATTTTAACTAAAAAAATAAAAAACATAAAATCTAAAAATAACAAGAAAAATAAAAAAACTATCAAAATTAGAACTCCAGGTGAGATTTTTAAAATCTAAAGATTTGACAATCTAAATAGTGATTTTATAAGTATACAGCTTTTGAAAAATCCAATAAAAATTTAAATATAATTTAATAGTTAAATTAAAAATTATAATTTTTTTAAGTTGTTATTCTAGTTAAAGATTAAACCTCTTCCTTGGATTCAAACCTATTTCACTATTGTATAAATATATTTATTAAATTATTTATATAATTTTTTTAAGATATATCTAGTTATAGACGTATACATGACTTTTCAAAATCATCTATTATGGCAATCTTAACTGCATCAAATTTCTACAAGGTGTTACAATTCATAATTCATCGAGAGTTTCACGTCTCATTACTCAAGAAGAAGGCTGGCAATAACGCAGTTACAATCTCTGCGATTCCAATAACTGATGAGGATGGCAAGATCGAAGTTAGTCTAGCAGCCATCTTTGACAAGAAGTTCTATGAAAAAGGGTAACCGTGAAGTAGTGACGGGTTTGATACAGTGATAGAATATATTTCTAGAAGATGCCCGCTTCGGACGAGCTAGATGAATTAGCAAGGCAATTTCCTAATTTCAATGTAGATTCTTGAGGACAAGAATCCTTAAAGGGAGAAGAAGCATTGATAAACCTAAGGCAATTTCTCAACTTCTTCTTGAACAACTGCTTGTCAAGGAGAGATTTTAACAGGCAAGCGCATTAGAAAGGCACCCTGCCCGAAAAAAAGTTGTTCAAAGAAAAACCAAACCGCGTTGCTTTACCATTAATGAATTTTAGCCCCATCTAAAGTCTCGGAAACTTGGAACTACCGGCTAAAATGTCATCATTGAGTAAAATTAAAAGAAGAGGTATTGTAACTACCTAGACGGTGGCCAAGTAGTAAGAACTTGGAATCAAGGGGTTTGTTTTCTCTGTGGTCTCAGGTTCGAGTCCTTGGTTGCTCATATGATGCCACTAGAGGCTTACATGGTCATTAACTTCAGGGCCCGTGGAATTAGTCGTGGTGATCGAAAGCTGGCCCGGACACCCACGTTAATCAAAAAAAAAAAAAGAGGTATTGCAAGTGAGGTTTTGGCCTAGTGGTAGGAGAGGCTTGTTTCTTTTCTAAGCACACGGATTTGAACTTTATTATGCATGTCTGTCACCCCCGCGGTGCCTTACCTGTTCACTGGACTTGCAGGATATTCAGTGAGCCGTGTGGATTAGTTGTGGTGTATGTAAGCTGACCCGGACACCACATGTAAATTAAAAAAAAGAGGTATCTAACCAGCTGGGGTCATCTTTTTTCAAGTAGAAGTGCTGTTAGAGGTTTTTTTTTTAAGTTTTTTCTGAGTCTATCACTGCATGATATATTTATCATCTTCGTGGTGCTTTAGATATTTCTTAAGCTAGCAGGGTGTAAGCTTAGGATGTTCAGTGAGTTTGGAAAATAGTCGAAGTATGTATAAGCTGATCCGAACATCCCGATTATCAAAAAAAAAAAAGATATATGATGTCAACATCGGTTGGTGTGGCTTAATTTAAATAATAAAAAATCTGGCCAAACCTATTTTTTTAAAAGAAAAATGTGAACCGAACAACCGGTTAATATTAAATAGTTTGGTTTTATTTTTTATTTAAAAATTTTGATTTAATCCATGGGTTTTTTAATTGACCTGACTTTGGTATAATAAGCGTGGGATTTTTTTAATTTTCTTTAAAAAAAATTGATTTGGTTTAGTTTTAGTTTGGTTTTTTAAGATACTGGCTATTTATTTAATTGTTTTATATCTCAGGTCAGTTTTGTTTTTAATTTTATATAAATTCTTATCGTCATTCATTTATTTTGCTCACCCCTGCTAATAAAAGAAGCTGAGAAAGATCCATAACTTCGTAGACAAACCAACTAATAAATTCCTTGAAGAAAATCAAAGGGCATTTGGAAGCCTTAGACAATGGTAAGAAACAATGAAGAATGCCCCTCTTTTCATTTGTATACTTGCATATAAACCACTGTTTAACTTCCCCAAACGAAAATGCTGCCCAACGAGTCGATTCCATCATTAGATTTATTTGTCTTTTTTTTTTTAGATTTATTTGTTTTCTTTTTTGAAAAAAGGAGGGTTGGGGTGTAAAAGCAGCTTATGATAGGCACCAGTTGCAGCGCTTCTCTGTTTTTCCGTAACTTAAACCAAGTAAAAAGGGATTGCATATGCCATGCGAAGACCAGAGAGGAAGTTATATTTTTACTTTGAAACTGTTGCAGCGTCTACAAATAACGATGTTAGGTAACAGGAATTTGATTGAACAACGTTTGTAGGTAACAAACATTAATGCAGTGATGAAGTATCGTCTCCACAACTTAATACTAGATCTAGCTTTTAGCTGTTGAGGTTCCCGTGCAAAAATTGCAGTGCACTTGGAATGTCATCAGGATATTACATTGATATACCCTATCATCACTTCAGTGCTTCTGTGTACCCAGCATTCAGTGTATATGCAAGATAAGAAAACACTTCCACCTCTTTCTAATTGAACAAAACCACGTTTAACCTTCAATTTTCCTTCAAGCTCTGGTCAACAAATATCTTCAAATGTTGTTAGAACCCCCCAGTGGACCAACTCCAAAAGTCCTCTAAGCATATACTTCATTTACGGGACTCAACAGAATCTCACAATTTTGAGCGCTTCAAGTACACGACCACAGCAATGCCTGTTAAAACAACACCAGCTGCCACGATGCCAGAGCGGAGAGACACCAATCCAGCTCTATGGGTGGTAGTTGTAGTTGTACTCAACGGTGTTGTTTGATGACTTGGAACATGATAGTCTAGATGCAGCCTTAAAACCTGAGACAGAGACAAAGAAGGGGAGAGAGATTGAGTACCCCGAAAATGACAAATTAAGACCAATCGCATAATCTAACTTGCATATCATATATTTTCAAATAGATCAATAACGATACAATGACAAGAGAAAACAAAAGGAGAATAATCAAAACCAAAATAGCAGGTAACATAAGATGCTACATCGTCACTTCTTTGTTTCTTTTTTTTCCAAAACAAAGGATTTCCATAATCATCTGAAGTCTGAACCCATCATGATCAAAATAAATAAAAATCCTACCATTTTAAATCATATGAGCTCATCAGAATCCTAACTTGAACCACAAGGACCTGGTTTGCACATGAAACCTTTTTCATTTAAAAGCTACTCCATGGTCCTATACCTTTTAAAATCTTCATATTGTAACTTTGCGACAGCATACCAAACACAGGAAGTATCTGTTACAATTACAGCACTCACAATAACATGTGGACAAAATGACACAATGACTACTACATTGCAGACAAAATGAATTAAAATGTTATCAAGCATGAGGGTTGTGATGACATCACTCCAACTTTAACAGGAGCACTTGTACTTAGCCATAAACAAGGATGGATCCAGACTTTCACATTTGGGAGGGTAAAAATATTAAAATTCCATTTTGAGGTGGCCATTTCTTTAGGATTTATTTGAAAAGTTTCTAATGACGGGGGTTATTTTGAACTTCTTCAAAATTTTAGGGAGGACAAAGTCACCCCTGGCTTCCCTTTAGATTCATTCCAGCCAATAAACTAATGAAACAAAGATTTATTTTCCTAGTTTGGCATGCACATGCATACATAATATTGATTATGCACGTGACTTTTTCACTAACAAGCTCCACTATTTTTTCATTTTTCAGTCTACAACTAAGTGGGTTGACATTAGGAAGAGAGAAAAGGAGAGAGACCCAAGATAACATGGATGGAAACGGTATAGAATGATCTAAAATCTCTCAATAATGATGCAGACTTGGTTTATGATCAACCTGGATGGTGTAGAGGATCCATATAGGCAACCCAACTAGTCTGGGATAAAAGCTTTGTTGGTTGTTGTTATCTACAACTGAATGGGTCTTTGGCATTGCAGCAGAAGTGGAAAGAACACCTAAACACACAGAGCTGTGCCACTTTGAAGAATCTAGCAAATGTATTATTCCACTAAATATTTATACCCAAATCTAAATATAATACTATTGGCAAAATATTACCTTCAGACCCCCTGATCTAGCATGGTTAACAGCACTAATGAGATCATCATCAGTTGCAAGCAAAACTTTATCACCTTCATCATCTTCATACTGCAAAAAAGGAATTAAAATATGCTAAATATAGTCAAGAAGATAAATGGCAATACAGGATACAAATCGCATTCATATAATTATAAGCCTATCTTACCAAAAGTTGGGGTCGATCCTGCTCATTATCAGTGCCAATCCTTTGCAAGACAGTAGAAAGAAGCTCATTTAAATTCTCAGTGCCTGAAAAAAACAGGTAAAGGAAATATAAAATTTACTTTGGGTTTTATTGGATAACTTTCAAAAGATAGTCACCAAAACATCAAGTTAACATGCTCTTTTCGATAACACTGTTACATCATAATACCAAACATAATTAATTCAAAATTGAATCTTAATCTTCGTGTTTTTCACATCATTATCATACAGGACCCTAAATATGGTTAAATGTTGATCTATATTAGCATATAGAATAACATTCAAATCAAGTCTCACCAGCTAAGATTCCACACAACAATTAAAAAGCACATCATCATTTCAATCACGAAATCAATGCCAAAAGCTTAACATATTCCCATTTCCCCGTGAGGTGAAAACATGCTGTAATTTAACCTCAAATTTAGCTGAAGCAAGGAGATTGTATGCAATGGTGAATTTCATTATTTTTTTAGTAAACATGCTCTTTGTCCATATATCAAAGAATCATTCCAAAGTTTGCCTGCAGTTTGTGAGCAAAAGTAAAATATAAAATTTGTTTAGTTAAGAAATTGCACATTCTCAACAACATTACTGTCAGTGAACACTTACCACAGTTGAGTCGATGTACTCTGCCTTTTAGATCCTGAAATTTGAAGGCAAATGAATTTCCAAGACCAAGAGACGGATACCTTCCCAGTTCTGTCGCATCTGATGCCATGAGAGCAGACATTTCACTGAAAACAACACCTTATAGGTTTAGTTACAGAAACAAATAAGTCCCAGGGTAACATCAAAGTATGACAGCGTTAGGAAGACCTTTGGGTGTCATAATCATCTGCTGGTTCTAAAGCAAGAGCAGAATCCCAAAACTTTTGCATCATTGTGTTGGCCACATCATTAACAGCTCCAGAGCTATTTTCAACCTTGTAAAGTTTCAAATGGGCCAGTTGAGTTTTGAAAGAAGGAAAACAAAATACAACATAAGAAAAAATGACAATAAAGCTTATTTGTGCTTCATTAGCATCTCCAAGGCCATGTTTGTTTACTGGAAAGTAGTTTTTTTTTTTAGAGTAATTTTTTGGAAAATAGATTCCTGAAAAGTGAATTATTTTTCAATATTTAATAGTATCATGGAAAATAAATTGAAAAACACTTTTCATTGTTTGGTTATGTCACAAAAAATGAGCTAAAAAATAAATTATCGATATTTTTTTCGAGTTTATTAAAATAATAAGGAACAAATCTTACAAATTAAAAAAATTATATGAGAATAAAATTGAAAAAAATATATAATTTCATAAATTATCTCAAATAAAATAAATAACAATCAAAATAATAGAGATCAAATCTAACAGATAAAAAAAATTAAAAGATAATGAAATTAAAAAAAATATAATTTCAAAAATTATTTCAAATAAAATAAATTACAATCAAAATAATAAGGACAAATCTAATAGATAATAAATTTCAATTAAGAAAATGATAAGAGAAAAGCAAATAACAATCATAAAAATAAGGACCAAAGTTGATATAAAAATCAAATTAAATCAAATTTTAAGAGATGAAATTGAAAAAAAAAAGACTCAAGACAAAATATATAGCAATCAAAAGTTTGAGGATCAAATTTGATATCATCAACAAATAACATGATATTGATAAATTTTTCACAGCTTCTAGAAAGTATTTTTCACCTAAAAAAAAAAACACTATCCTAGAAACCAAGCTAAATTTTTCTTTGGCTGGAAAGTGTTTTCCGTTAATTAACTTTTCTGATGACAAACAAATGCATGAAAGTTTGAAAAGTGATTTCTAGAAAACCACTTTACATAAAACAAACGAAGCCTAAATAAGAAATTTATCTTATTTATAAAATTCATTTCGCAGGTATAATGTGAAAAATGGCTTTATCTGGTAATCTTTCTTGAACAACATGACACTCACGTGTTGGCATTGGTCCAACCAAGGACATGTTAGGGACCACAGTGATGTACTTCCAAGCACTTAAAGAAAAGTACATTGCGTTCAGTCATCCAATGCCAAGTGTAACAGATCAGCAATAGGGATTGATGAAGGTTCAAAGATAGAAATGCAGGAAGCTCTTTCTTGAATGTCTATAAGATTAAAAAGGCACATGAAGGAGATGAAAACAGCAAGCAGTGCATTAACGTTGAGATTGTGCACTTTACAAGGTTGAAGTTGTAACCATTAAGCTTTATAAACAAACAATCAAAATGTTTGAAGAATGGAGGTTCACTAAGCTATACAACAAAACAGTGACATGATCACTAAGACATGGTTATCAACTTATATTCCACGGCCTAGTGCTTGAGAGTTGGTAAATGGTTTTTTACTCGCTCAAGTTTCTTGACTGAACCAGTACTTCAATTGGAAATGAAGAAAAGGCAAGGAAAAAGGCATTTCATGGTCCAAAAATTTGCTTTATCTATGGGTGACAAAACATTTCTTCTTGATATAAAGTTTGAGCACACATCTTCAAATCTCAAAATGCTTTGCCCCCACTCTGGAATACATATCATTACTACAAGCTATGTAAGAAATGAAGTTACCAAGGAAATTGCTGCATGAGTAATCTGCAGAACATCTAAACATGCAGCAACAGACCCATCTGCCCAACAAATGTTAATTAGATTACTTGAAAAGAAAATAAACAGTTTTGAGGATTGAAGATACACTCACCCTTATCCACAACAGGAAGATGCAAAAACTTCCCATCATGCATTACATGTAATGCATCGAGAATTGTTGTTTCCAATGTCACACATTCAGGGTTCAGTGTCATTACCTGAAGCATTAATAAAAATATCAGAGAAATAATACAAGGCATCAACAACTCTCAAAATAATCCAAGAACTTATTACAATATGCAAGTTACATCAAAGGATTCATTGAGAAAACATGAAATGTAGGTTTGTGCATTCAATATAAGGCCAATGTTGGGCAAAAAAGAAAATGAAAGTCCCCCCACAACGAAATGGAAGGGAAGGAACCTAGCTAAAAAGCTGAAGAAAAGGGACCAGCCACAATACCTGTGTCACCAGATTAAGAAATGAAGGGGAAATGTGCAGAAGAGGAAAAGCACATATCAAGAAAAATTAAGGTGAATATTATATGTATCTTCAAATATAGCAATAAAATATCAATTGTTGGCAGTGCAAAAGAAGCAAGTCATAAAACCATTAACTGTCCACAGACATACAACCAAATACAAAATCTAAATGATAACAAAGGGATGACAAGTTACAAGTCACCAAAAGCAATTATGTGCAGCTGGCTACTTCTCATAGATAAAACAATACTGGTGAGCCAGCAATTTGTTTTTCAATCAGTATCATGCATCATAAATTATGCATAAGAAATCAGAGTCAGGAATTCCCCATAAATAGCATTAATCCTCTCCATGTTTACTTTCATACCAGGGACAGAATGAAACATTATATGAAGCTTAAATAGCCACCATCTTTATAACAAAAGTTAAACAGGTGGATGAATAAACAAATAATCTCCCATGCATTGTTCTTTTATTCATCCACAACAATGGTGGCAGCTAGCGGAATTACAGCTTAGATGATCTAACAAGTTGAACCTTCTAGCACAACTGAAGTGTTAAAACCATACAACAAAGTGCCAAATAAGAAATAACAACGTATATGGCTTCATAACAAACCTTTTCCACAAGAGTCAACTCAGGAGAAAGATTTTGTGCCACAACTCGCATGAGAATATCCTTTGAACTGCAGCAGAACAGCATTAAAACTGAGAATGGACACCAAAGACATCAAAAAAGAAAGAAAAGGAAGGGTAAAAAGAAAAAAGCAACACTGGCTCTCATATTACAGACATCAAAAATGTTCCAGAAACAATTGTGTAAAGAAAAATCCGGGTAAGAAAGATAAGTACGTGAGTATCCCCTGAATTTTGTTCCCAGTCACAACAATAACTGAATTAACCCGCAACTCCCGCATCTTTTTTGTAGCAGCATAGACAGGATCTGATGGTGAAGCAATTGCAAACCTGGAAGCACGTAAAGCTACAAACATTGGTAACACAAGTACACCCTCCACTGTCTCAAAACAAAAGCTGTACTCAGAACAAGGAAAGTTTAAGATAAAAAGGTTACTTCGACTGTTCACCAATAATTGTTGACAATGACGGCTTGAACATCCGCTCCCTCAGAGTTTCTATGAAAGCATATGGAGCTGAAATGGAAGATGGCAGGTAGAGGAAAGTGTAAGACAAAATATGAATAGGTACATTTAAAGGAAAACGAAAGACAAATATTTAAGAAAGAAACTACATTACATGGTACTTTGTTATATATAACAAATATCTATTTTGTTGTGCATTCATTCATTTACTATTATTTTTGCATAAGTCCCTGCTTCCTTGGAAAGGAAATTCCAACATTTACAAATGGAAAGCAATTTTAAATGCAGTGGCAAGTGAATGTTAAATTGATTTTTTTTTTCCTTTCTGCCATAACGACTAACAAGATATGTATAACATTGAGCACTTCACAACAACAGCAAAAGCAATAAGAAATTTATGAAAGCATGCAAGAAGAGAAAATGAGCATTTTCATATGTTGTTGCTAATGGTAATAATAAGAACAGCAAAGAGTAACAACCACACACCAGTAAAATTGTTTCCCCACTGACGCTCCACCCCTTCAACAGCAGCAGCGATGGCACTCCCCTGCTCAGCAGCCTTCTCCATTCTAGATATAGCATCATAGAGGCACCTTGTTATATCCAGCAATGCAATAACTTCACCATTCTCCACTACAGGGAGGTGCCTGAACTTGCCTGTTGACCAAAACACAACTATGATGCTGCTAAATAATTGAACTTGATTGGTCACAACAAGGAGTGCGTGTAAAAAATGTCTGCAGTGTCAATGCTGAAAACTCACATGCAACCAGGCCCATTTTTTGTGGTTTATCACGACAAGGACATGCCATGCCCATTTAAATCAGCAACAAACCCTACACTTCTGAACTCCTAAATTACCCAACCACTTCCACTCCAAACAAACATCTATATTGTAAGCATAAGATTCTAAATGACAAGTTCCACTGATAAATACAGAAATCTCAACAACAAAACCTTGTATATTACCCCATCAAAGACATGCCATGGGCTAAAATTCTTAGAATTCACATTATAGATCGATTCTTTCTCCATTAATTCTCCCAGCTATGCAATTCAGACTCTTTCCCCATCTGCTCATACTATAATAATGAAAAACTATCTTCCTCATTCACCAAGCTCCGACACTAATATAACAAGACTCATGCACATCAACTCCAGATGCAGGAATTTTCCTACATTGTTTCATGCACAACCTAGTAGGATCAAAAACAAATTGACATGTGATAACAGTTTACTCTTCAACACTAACAAAATTTAAAATTCAAGTAACTGTTTTAAAGCAAAAGTGTTGAGAAGTCTCCAAATTCTTACTCCCAAACCCCACCTCAGCAAGTTATGGCCTTTTGATGACCTTGAGTAGCATAATCCCTTTCAATCACACAAAAATAAACTAGGCATTAAAGAGAGAAGCTAACCCTGCACCATCTTCTGTAGCGCTTCGATGGCTAATGAATCCGATGAGACAAAAATAGGATTTCTTGTCATAATCTTTGACACTGTTGTATGCTCCGGCCTCAACCCCTCCGCGATTACTCTCGCTGAAATGTCCTACCCGCAATAACAAAAACATCAAAACACTATCCCTCACAAATAACATGGAGATAAACAATAGAACACGACAACATATGCAAAAAAGAACCTTGTCAGTAACAATCCCAGAAAGCAAAGCATTAGCATCAGTCAATAAAACAGCATTGACTCTACGAGCAGCCATTCTCCTACAAGCATCAAATACTGTGGTTCCCTCCGGGATTGTTAGTGCTTTCGATAACTTCAGTTTCTTTACTGTCCTTTCCCCTCCCACAGACCTCCACAAAACAATTAATCATTCCAATTAATAATTAAATATTTAATTAATTTTACCTGTCTAGTTAAATTACAATTCACAAAGAAAAATTATCAAAGATAAAAAATTTAATGAAAATAAAATAGTGAAAGCAGTAATTCAATTATGGAACCTACGATGGAGCGTTAGGAGAGGAGGGCTTGGAGGAGTTGCCGACTTGAGAGATGTTGGTGGTTGTTGTGCCGCCATTCTCAGAAGCCAGAGACGCCGATGAGGATGATAATTTCCTGGCTGTGGATGGGCCTCGTTTTTGGGTCAAACTGGTTCTCTTTGGAGGAGGAGGACCCATTTGACCGCTCATCTTCCAATTGAATCAAGTTAGGGTTCTGACCAGGTTGATTAATGCAGGGCAAGACGAAATCGAAAAACCAAATCCAAGAGAGAGAGAGTTTAGGGTTTTGGCCCTCTCTCCCTCTTGGTTTTGAATTGATTGCGGGTTTGAGGTGGAAGACGAACGATAGAATAGAACAGAAAACGAGTTGACAAGAATATTTTTCCCACCTCAGCTGGCCCGTGTTCAAAAATTTGGATTTTTCTACAAATTCAGGGGCCACAATTAGTTTTTATCCGAAATTTGAATTTAAAATTCGTGAGGCTTTTGCTGAGAAACGGATGGCATTGGTGGCCCATTACCTGGACATGAGGCGTGATATCCACGCCACGTGTGAACACTCGACATTTTTCTGGCAGCCATGATTTCTCTTCTTTTTTTCTTTTTTTTTGTTCATGAATAAATAAATTAAAGGGAATGAGGAATAAAGTTATGTGGGCTTATTGAAACTCAAGACATGAGAAGCCCAAGCCTTTTTTCATTCCGCGCTACGTGCATGAAAGTCCCATGAAGAAAGGAATAGTCTTTTAAACCCTTCGTTTTGTACGTACTAGCTAGATGACAAATAAATATTGTGTTTGGGACAGATTAATTTTTTTAATATAAAAATTTATTTCAGTAACACAATGTTTTTAAATAAGTAATAAAAATTTAAAATTTTAATAATTAGAAAAAGGTTGTTCACGCGGTAGAGCAGCAGCGGAGAAAAAAAAACATGAAGCAAGAATCATATGTTTGCATTTAATTAATTAATTTAATTTAATTTTTTAAAAATTGCTAAGAATTAAATTCAAAAAAAAGTTAAAAAACAGAAATAACCCCGTATTATTTTCAAACAACTAAAAAATATCATAAAAAACAAAAAAAAATATTAAAAAATAAAACAAAAAAATAAACTTAAAAAAATCAAGCAAACTCAAATAAATTTTTTAAACTCAAATTAATTTCTAAGAAGCTGTTTGGCAGTCCGTTTGAAAAGTACTTCCAAAAAAATTTAAATTTTTTTTACTTTGAATCAATATGTTTTTTATATTTTCAAATCATTTTAATATGTTGATCTCAAAATTAATTTTTAAAAAATAAAAAAAATATTATTGACTCACTTTTCTAAATGAAAAGCATTTTAAAAAGCAATAACAACCACACTCTAAAATATATAATTTATTAATTTCAAGACTTAGCTCAATCAATAATATTCAATATCTTACTAAGTTTATAATGACCATGACTTTTCTAATAAAATTAATCATATAAATCATATTTGTATGAATGAAAATATCAAGTTTTTTTTTATTTTTTTAGTAATTTAATTTTTTTTATAGATAAACCAACTTCTAATAAACTTACAGTAAAGTTGCTCTCCAGAATTTCACAATATACAAATGACATAATAATTTCACCATGCATCTCTAATTTAATCATCCTCAAATCATAACTAGCATTATAGCATATTATAAAATAATCACCAGGCCTAACATGCAACTTCCATCAAGCCACATCACGTTGTATCAACAACGAATATTACATGATTTAAAGTAAATTAAAAAATTTAAACGTATATGGACAATAATTCCACGTAACTATTAAGTTAGTTTATACCATAACTAACATGCACTTTTCAATATTCTTATCATTTATTAAAATCTAGATATACTATTTATTCATTGTATATTTAATCCTTCATGTATGTTTTTAATATCTAATTAAAAGATAATTTATTTAAATTTATAATTCATGTTGCGGGGTATGTATGCATAAACACGTTTATGTTTATGGTATTCAAAAATCATATTTTACAGGAAAAAAATGACAACCGCACGACATGACGTCTAGCTACAATGACACGATGTATCAAAATTATATATAAATGCAAGTGAGGTTCTAGCCTAGCGGTGGGAGGGGATTGTCCTCTTCCTCAGCACATGGGTTCGAACCTTACCATGCACGCCTGTCACCCCCGCGGTGCCTTACCTGTTTACTGGGCTTGCAGGATGTTCAGTAAACCGTGTGGATTAGTCGTGGTGCGCGTAAGCTGGCCCGGACACCACACGTAAATCAAAAAAAAATTATATATAAACATGTTTATGTTTATGGTATACAAAAATAATCATATTTTACTGGTAAAAACAAGGCAACCCCACGACATGGCGTCTGGTTACACTGACACGGCGTATCATATTTCACAGTATTAAGCAAGTGAGTTCTAGTACAGCGGTGGGAGAGACTTGTCCTCTTCCTCAGCATATGAGTTCGAATCTTATCATGCACGCCTGTCATCCCCGCAGTATCTTACCTATTCATTGGACTTGCAGGATGTTCAATGAACCATGTGAATTAATCATGCTGCACATAAGCTATTCCAGACACCCCACATGAATAAAAAAAATTCACAGCATTAAACTCCCATTTTCAAAATATGAATTGAATAGATGCTGCCATTAACAAGGGGGGCCTACAAGAAGAAGATCGAACTTGAATGATGCATCATACCCGCACGTCACGTCAGCACCGTTGACAAAAAGAGCCACCGATCCAATAATTTGCCTCTCTTCCTCTTCTTGCTGTTCGTGAGCTCGCCGCTCTTGAAATCTGCCAAACAAAATAAATAAAATATAAAAAAGGCTTTTCTCCTGGGAGAGGACAAACAACTTTTTACCCCATCTTTCTATGTGCTGAACTTCGATGCTTTGTGTCAAGATTCATCAAAATCAATTTCATGTCTGTCCCTGCTCCTGATCTTGATTTAGATTAAACTGGGCTACAATGCATCAATCGATTTTCAAAATCTAGCTTTATTTAATTATATTGTAGGTAAAATAAATATCTATGAACGAAAGTGTATTTTTCTAGGCGAGATTATTTTTTATTTACACAACCTTTTGTTTTGTTTTGGTCATAACATGTTTATATATATATATATTAGAAACATGATTTATTAAATAACAAGTGATGACAATTAGAAGAACATGTTGTAAAATCTTCAATAATTTGAATTAAAAAAATATATTTTTTCATTGAAAAATTCATTTTCTTTATTCATGTATTTTTTTCTATTTTGAGAAAAAATATTTTGTTGAGGGGAACATTGTTTTCTTAAATAAAATCTCACTTTATAGTGAAAAAAAAGCTTTTATTTAAAAATTTTAAAATCATGATTTGATCATTTCTATGCACCGACATGAAAAAAAAACAAAAAAAATAAATTTGAGAAAACTATATACAAATTTATAATTAAAATATATATCGTTTTTATTAAATATTAATGATAAATATTTTCTTTTAAAAAATCTACATATTAGGTTGATATGTAATTATTTATAAATTAATTGTTGATACTGTAATAAAAAGCTCTACTCTTCTTAAACGATGACACGATTGAATAATTACTTGAATATTATTTTTCTAATAAATTTATTTTAAGGGGATTGTGTTCTAATATTTTTTCAAAAAAATGAGATACAATTCTAAGGGCTATTTAAGAAACAATTTGGTGGATCTAGACCTAAAAGGATAGGCTCACGTACCTGACCTGGGATAAAAAAAGCTTAGGTCCACACACTTGAATAAATGGACGAAACGTCATTCATCATTTTCTTTTTAATAAAATATAATGTGTGTGACTTTTTTACACGTAAAATGCATCATTTTCTTCGAATTTTAGCTGCCCAGGGTATCTGAAAAGTTGTAGTTTGAATTATGGAACAAAAAATTCCAAGTTTTAACATGTTTTTATCTAGAGGTACCTTAAAAATGCTCATGGAACCTTTTAAATCCATTTCCCATTTTACTATCTTAAAAAATGCAGATCAAGCTAAACTTATAAAACAATTCATGGGTTTTAACCTAATTTTTTAGCACGTTGTTGAAGGGTAAAATCACCTTGATCAAACTCATCTTACCAAACTAAATCAATTGATATTGATATAGATTTTTTTTAGTTAGAATATGAACAGCTGAACAAGTATTTTGCCTGATTCTCTCCTTTCTTGAAATCAAGTTCTGAAATGTGATAAAAAAAATAAAATTTATGGATGAAATATAAAACTCAAAAAAATAAAAACTATATTTTTTTGAAAAAAAAACTCAAGGGAATAAACATTTTTTTTTCACTCTGCATTGATAGTGAAGACAATAAATACTATATTTTCTTGTATCAATTTCGATCTATGATGTTATAGGTTTTTTAACCATTATTAAAATCTCTATCTTGTAATATCAATTTTAATTTTATTCTTGAAAACTTCATAACACCTCAAATATATCATAATATGGAAATCAAAATAAATCTTATAACATGAAACCATGCCAGCATAACAAAGAACAATAAAATAAAATAAAGCTAAGTAACAGGGTGCTGTGTAGTTTTTCCAAAGATAAGAATAGTAAAAAAAAAAAGAAGAAGGTCATCATTTATAGTTGTTTGGAAATGTGTTACAAATTTATTTATTTTTAAATCTACTATAGATAATTTTTTAATATGTTCTGGATATTTTAATGAACTAATCTTAAAAATATTTTTTAAAAAATAAAAAATATTATTTTAATATATTTCAACAAGAATAACACTTTAAAAAATAATAATAACTACACTTTCAAATAAGTAATCCAAAATCACCAAAGTTTTGCGACCATACAAAAAGGATAAATATAAATGATCACTCCCTGGGCATACTATCAACAATAAAACCAAATAGGATTAAAATCATGCTTTAATATCAATTTATTTGTTTTAAAATTTCATTTGATTGAAAGAGAATTGGTTTTCATGTGTGATACAAGTAAATGTGTTCAATGATAAAAAAAAAAAATACTATCAAAATGCATTTTATTTGCTGACTTAACAAAAGAGTTTTTTTCAAATCATGTTTTTTCCTCGTCACATGTTAAAATATATTATCATAACAATATATATAAAAAGCATTGAGTTGTGATTTTTTTAAATATTTTTTTATTAAAAAAATACAAGATAAAACTCAGAATGCATAACCTATTTGAACATAGTTAAAAGATTTATAATTTTACACACACACACAGTAGAGTTTTAATGGTTGCATGGCATAACTTGGACGTCACATGGACGTATGTTACTACACCTAACTTTTCTCCACGGTCAAGTGGATTAAAGTCCACTCTAAAGAGATTGCAGAATCATGAAATCATTTTGACAAATTAACAAGGGGATGTTTCAGATAGCTTCTGTTCTGTTTTTATTTACTTTTTAAATAAATTGAGTCATAAAAATTAAATCAGTATTTTTTTATAGTTATAATATATTAATATTAAAAAATATAAAATATTAAAAAATTATTTTAATATATTTTTAATATTTTACACCTCCGTTAATGTACCTTCACGGATCAAATTAAAAAATTCAACCAAAGTGGTTCAGGTGGGGCGATTTTCCAGCTTACAATGACAAGAAATCAAGAATTGTGAAAACGAAAACGAAAACGAACACGAACACGAAATCCGAGGTCACGAGAATCTAAGAGAGTCTTGTCGTCCGATCCAACAGCCCGTAGGCATTACCTAGCTCTAGGGAGAAGGTTTTGGTTCACGTTACCCCTATTGCTGAAATTGTCGAATGCAAGGACTCACGGAGGGTATGCCTGGAGAGGTTTTTTTTTTTAATACACACATATATTTTAAATATTAATATATTAAAACGATTCAAACAAACCTATAAGATTAATTTAAAATTAAAAAATCTAATTTTTTCATAAAAATACAATTTTACCATTATATCAAATAATATTAAAATAACCATGAATTCAATTAAACTACATTAAAAACTAGTTCATGACCTCGTTAAGATGGCACTCAAATAATAATAAAAAATTTGAAAAGAATAAAAGTTTTAGTTCACGTGAAATTATTTATATTATTATTAAATTTGATTTAGATGGCTAGCTTTTAACCCTTTTAATTTGATTTTTTAATTGATTATAATTTAAATTAAATTATATTATAGTTCTTTAATATTATCTGTTCAATTTAACAAGTTTCAAAACAACTCATATCATATTAAAAAAAAGTATGATTTAACTAAAATAATTAAATTAAGATGATATTTTATTTTAATATCATAATGATAGTATATTGAATTAATTTAAATTTTTAAATTTAATCTTTTAAATTCATGATTTATGTTATGAACTTTACTTGATTTAATAATTTTATTTTTTAAATAATTAAATGGTAACAAAAATATTATTGGTTTTTAGAAAAAAAATTAAAAATATAAAGGCGGAAAGGGTAATCAAAGGCTGTGGCCTATGATCCTTTTTTTTGAAAAAACAAATCTTGTGAAATATTGATATGGTAAGAATTGTTTTTGAACGAGATGTAGCTCAAATTCTTTATTTTGAGATCTTATTTGAAAGATCTCAAATTAAGATATTCATTTTTAAAAAAATAACAATAAATAAAAAATTTAATTAAAAAATACTTTCATGGCAAGTAACTTTTTTATAACGAGAAAAGCTATGCATAACACCATCATTTATCGTTTTGAATATATTTTATCTGTAGGTTGTATTTTCACGATAAAAAAATCCGATTAACCTCACACGTACCCGCATGATCAAGATAAAAAAAAAAAGAAGAAGAAGAAAAAAAAAGAAAGAGAGAGAAGAAAACTTCTAATTATTCGTTCTTTATAACTTCAAATGATCAATACATGCTCCAAACACCACGTCATAGTACAACATGATGCATGCATGATATAACATAGTTTGCTTACAAGATGTTTTGAAACCAATAACTACACAGGATCGAGGAAAAGGAAGAAGCAATAACCTCAACCTTGAAGATAAAATACCTTCGAAATTAATATTGTTTTTCTTTTTTTCCCTTGTTTTTGAGGAAGTATGGGTTACAAAAGAACGACAAAATGACAAATAATTAAAATTAAATAAAAAAATAAAAGGTATAAATTATAATTTAATTTATTAGATTTTAAATTTATTCAGTTTTGAGTTTTATAAATCTCATAATTATTAAATATTTAAATAATTATTAATTTTATAGCTTATAAATTAGTTGAGGCACGTACAAGTTATTCGGGATATTCATATTAAATAAAAAAATATTGGGTATTAATTTAAAAAGTGTAGTTTAATTTGTTAAATTTTAAATTTATTTTTTAAAAATTACTAATTAAAATTTTACAAAACCTAATTATTAATTTTATAACCTATAAAATTAATTAATATACACCCAATCATATCAAAATACCTGCATCCACAAGAAAAGAAAAAACAGCGGGCATTCACATCCCAACAACAATTGGAGGGAATAAAGGCATTTTTTAGTAGAATAATCAAGTCAAAAAGTCTATTAAAAAAACAATAATTAATTTCACATTTTTTTTCTTTCGTCCATTACTATCAAAAAATTAACGGAGGACAATATCTCAAGTCTTCCAGCTGGCCCCACACTACTTTTTTTACTAGTTCTCGTAAATTAATAGAATAAAGAAAACAAAAATATCAAAATCTTTAAAAGAAGATATTCTCAAAATATCAAAAAAAAAAAAACAAAAAATATCCCAATTTAAACACCTGCGTTTTATGCCGACATCCCTCAGAGCGTCCTGCACAGTCTGTTTTCTTTGTTACTCAACTTTTTTTCATTGGTCAATATTATATGATAAATTATATTAAAATTGATTAACCTTTAACCTAATACTCAATAATAAAATTTAAAAAATACAGGAAACATAAAAAAAAAGTTTAATTGCGTTTTTTTAAAAAAAAACACAAATGAAGACACAAAGTTGAACACGCATCTACGTTATACAGTTAACACTAATCTTGAAGAATCAAAATTAATATAAAATAATTAAAACAATGTATTAAACCGTTAAACCGCCCTCGTGATTTCTAGTTGTTTTAATAATTTAATAATTTTAACTTCTTGATTTTTCGAGATAAGTATTACTGTCCTGCCTATTATTTGTTTATCTTTTAAAATATTATTTTTATAAAAATATATTAAATACTATTTTTTATTTTTAAAATCATTATATTATAACTATTTAAAAATATAAAAAATAATTTTAAAAAAACTTTAAATATTTTTAGAGGTGATCTTACTTGTTTAGAAATGTAATTATAATTATTTTTTAAAAAACTTTACATGTTAAAATATATATTAATAATTTTTTTTATTTTTAAAAAATTATTTTTAAGATTAACATATTAAAATAATTTAAAAATAAATTAATTTAAAATAAATATTTTTTTTAAAATATCAAAACAAACAGCACATTAATTAATTTTGTTAAATAAATATTTTTGTAGAAGAGAAATGGGGCTCTTATTGGCTACCAGGCAGTGCATAGCTTTTCTCATGCGGTCCTCTCTGATTCTCTCTCTATCCATCTACGGCTTTCTTCTTTATTACCATGACACTCATATCATGGCGTAAAACTTGGGGGTTTGGTAGGTGCCCAGTTGATGAGTTGTTCAAAACTTTATGTCTCAAGTAATTGCCGATAGATAAAGAACCAAACTTTAAAGGGATATCAATTATATCCATCTTTGGATGAACATGATTTTCTGCAAAAAGTTGAGACGTTGTTTTTAGATTGGTTGTGGAGAGTGAATTCAAAGCAAAGTTAAGATTTTACCAAAAAGTTCACTCGTTTTTTATTTGTTTGTAACAGTTGGATTTGACCTCTTCCGTTTGCTTGCTTACATTGTTTGGTATCCTTGAACTACTGAGTTTTCAAAGCAGACACTTGGTTTGGTGGTCAAATCTTAGGATTAAGATTGTTAGTTTTTTCTTTAATGATGCTGGGTGTTTGTGTTTATTTGTAGCTACACAATGAAAAAAATGGATTTTTGTGAGAGGGGATAGTGATGCTTTGGTGGCATTGGAGATGGACAGGAGGAGTTGGTTATGGAGAAGGAAGTCTTCAGAGAAGAGTCCTGGGGAGACAGAGAGTTCAGGATCCATCTCTTCTCATTCTGAAAGATTCTCTGATGATCAGGTTGGTTCAATTTTGGGTTTTGAGTTTCTTGCACATTGCTACCCCTTGAACCTCTTTGTTAATTGGAAAAAAGAGAGAAAGAAGAGCAAATGGGAGTGATCTTTGGATAATGGAATGGATTTTTCCCAATTTAGGATTTTCTTTTTGTGCCGTATTTGTCATGTCCTGTTACTCTTAAGACTGGTCTCAAATTATGTCCTTTGCTCATCTGAGTTCACAAAAAATACTCAAAAGAAATTTCCCAAACGAATCCTGCTGTTCTTATCCTAGGATAGTTCCTTCCCGCACCTCCAAGCAGCATCCTTCTTATTTTGTACTGTCTTGTTAGGCCGTTAAGGTGTTGCTTTCTTGAAGTGCTTGTTTGATTTTGCCTTCTGACAGAATATTACTGCAAAAAATTATGAGCATTTTTTCCTACAGCTTTAATTCTGGAGGCTGGCTGAAGCAATTCAGATATAAATGCGCATTTCTAAATTGAATGGTATGAATCTATGGCCCAGGCCCGAGTCCATCTTCTCCTTGATAGAGTGAGTAAAGTTTGGATAGTGAATTCAATTCCTTGAACTCTTTGCATTTCCAACAACCCCATCTCTTTCATAAAGTTTCGTCAGCATCTTCTTTAATTTCTGCTAGTTGCTCAGGCTCTTCACTTGTAGTGTTGCTGTCTGATACTCCTCATTGTGATGTGAAGATTGAACACGGTTTAATTTTTCTGTACGGATTCTCGGATGCTGCTGGGGCTAGCTCCTACTTGACTTGAAACTTCTTGGACATAGCTAAAAATAATTTCATGCTTACCCAAAAACATTTCTTCAATCTGAAATATGCTTAGTATGGATTGCATCTGCTCTGCAAGGCATGCATCATCCATTCAGTTTCAGTAGAAGAAGAAGAAGCACAATTAAAATTAACAGCAGTTTCATGTGGGACCATATCCATATTGTAAAAATGTGCCTTTCCATTCTGAAGGTGAAATGGGTGTTTAAGATCCCTTGAGCAGTTGTCTATGGAGGATACCTATACTTTTTGAATCTTAACCAATAGAATTCTGCTTGGCTTGAATCTTCGAATTACATCACTCACTTAGTCTCTTCACCATCCTGATTCTACATGGATCAGGGATGATGATTTTTGTCCTGTGAATCTTAATTTATGAGGCTGACACCTGCAGTTTAACTCTCTACAATCAATTTAGTTTCATTTTTAGGTCCTGTTAGTAGGATGGAATTCCTATTCTTATTGAAAGGATGCCTACACCTTTTCCTGTGTCTATATAAAAACTCTGGTAAGCTTTTGAAACTGAGAATTGAATATCTTATTGTCTTATTGATTCTCCATTACATCATTGTGTCCTTGTTTTGATTGATGTTGGAGATATTCTGATTTTTCTTTCTTTCTTCTTGGCAAAGGTATATACAACTCATAATCCTCAATCACCAGAAGTTACATCTGAAGCTGTACTTACTGATGAAGACATTAGAGACAATGTGAGGACCTTAACAGATAAACTATCTGCTGCTCTCCTGAACCTTAGTGCTAAAGAAGAGTTGGTAAAGCAGCATGCCAAAGTTGCAGAAGAAGCAGTTTCAGGTATTTATTCCATTTTTTTCCTGCTCTCATTCAAGGTTGAACTAGTGTTTGGTTCCTTCTAAATTAGAAGAATACAAACTTGTTAAATAAAAAATATATATCAAGGCTACCCCAGTTTGTAAAGCTAGTGTTGTTTCGAGATACCTGTTAAATCCCTCCCATGATATAGGTATAAGAGTAGGGAGGGACTAAAGCTGAAGGAGGGCTTTTCTCTATGGTGTAACCCGGCCATTTAAAAAAACAAAAAAAAAGTAAAAGAAAACAATTGATGGCATTTTTTAGAGATTGTCCACAAACCTCTTTTTCCCCCCTAGCACCGTCCCTTTTCTTATTCTAATGAGGATGCGATCTATAACCTTCTTCAAATATCTGAATTATCAGCTATTATTAATTTTTCTGCCTCAAATTCTAGGGTGGGAGAAAGCTGAAAAAGAACTGTCAGCTTTAAAGAAACAAATTGAGGCTGCTACTAAGAAGAACTCTGGACTTGAAGATAGAGTTTCCCATCTGGATGCAGCACTTAAGGAATGTGTGAGGCAGCTAAGACAATCAAGAGAAGAGCAAGAGAGAAGGATCAATGAAGCTGTTACCAAGAAAATTTGCGAATGGGAATCAACAAAGTCTGAGCTTGAGGCTCAGCTCATTGAGCTCCAGGCTCGTCTTCAAACTGCAAAAAGTGATGCCACTGTGTCAGCTGATTCTGAGTTATGGCAAAAGCTTAATGCTGTAGAGAAAGAGAATTTTTCCCTTAAGCATGAGCTCTTTTCTCGAGCTGAGGAGATACAGGTTAGAATTTTGGAGAGGGACTTGAGCGCCCAGGCTGCTGAAACAGCAAGCAAACTACAACTGGAAAGTATAAAGAAGCTTGCTAAACTTGAAGCCGAGTGTCGCAAGTTGAAAGCCACCGCTCGTAAAGCATCAGCTGCTAATGATCATAAATCTTTAACAGCCTCTTCAATTTGTGCCGAGTCTTTCACAGACAGCCAATCTGATAATGGGGAGAGGCTACTGGCAGTTGAAAACAATTCATGCAGGAGGAGCGGCTTGGAAATGAATGAATGTGAACAAATTTGCTCTGACTCATGGGCATGTGCTCATGCTACCGAACTTGATCAATCCAAGAATCAGAAGCCTATTGGAAGAAACTTAATGGTCCCTTCTTTAGAAATTAATCTCATGGATGATTTTCTGGAAATGGAAAGACTTGCAGCTTTGCCAGATACAGAAAGTGGAATTTCTTACCTTGAGGCAGGACCTGTACCACATAAAGGAAATGGTAGTGGAAACCCATTGAAAGAAGAACTTGAATGCATGATACACAGGACTACTGAACTGGAGGAGAAGTTGGATAAGATGGAAGAAGAAAAATTTAAATCAGAAATGGCCTTGACTGAATGCCAGAGGCAGCTTGAGACATTAAGGAGTCAGCTGAAGGAAGCAGATGCAAAGATTGGGGAGCTGCAAGGTCTGTTTACTCTTGCAAATGAATCAAGACAAGCTAGAGAGGAAGAGATAAAGCGATCTGATTCAAAGAGAAAAGAGACAGAATCACAACTCAGAATTGCTGAAGCTGAGATCAAAACCTTGCTTTCTAAAATTGTTTCATTAGATGCTGAGGTTGAGAAGGAGCGTGCTTTGTCAGCTGAAAATGCTGCAAAGAGCCAGGAGTTGGAGGATGAGCTCTCAAAAATGAAATGTGAAGTTGAGCTCCAACATGAGATAGAGCGCAAGCGTATTGCCAGCTTTAACGAAGAGTTGAAGATTACACAGGTCAGTATCTTAAGATTCACTTGAAGCTCGATATCTATTCCCATTTCAAATTCATAAATGCTGCATTTAATTTTAATTGAGTCCACTTGCATGGTCTTTGGTGTCTTAAACTGCAATACATTGATCTCCTTGCATTTTTCATCTTGGCTGCAATACTCTGTTACAACAACTTATAACAAGCGAAGTCAACTAAATTGTGGTGTGAGCTCACCAATTAGAACAGATAACAGATTTATTTGAAACATTGATTTTGTGAATCCACAAATTTTTATTGCTTGTTTGTTATTTGACCTTTTAAAGTCAATGCTTGACAGAATGGCAAACGTATTGTGAAAAATACAAGGCTATAAAATGAAGATTACTCACCTTTTCCCTGCGTTGCTATATGCAAAACCCAAATTATGGAATTTAATTGATAAATAAACCTACCATCACTGTACTTTTCTGGAATAAAAATGTCCTGAATTCTTTTCATAGTGATCTGCATTCTGGGATAATTCAACTGGTATTTATTTATTTTCAAATTTCAAAGTCTCATGAGAGGGAATGTTTAGACTTGTAATACCTTTGTTGATATTCCCTCTTGCCTGCCGATTTACAAGCCATTTAACTTAAATTTTGCAAACTCAAGTCTCTCCATCTAATATCTTATACTCATTGTCCATTTAAAATTAACTTCCATATTGCAAATGCTTTACAAAAGTAAATGGTCCCTGTTGCACTTTTGTTCTTTTCAATAATTTTCTTTTAGTTAGCCACTTGATTAAATTATTAGAAACTTTATCTTGAAGAGATTAAAATATTTTCTTTATCATACTTTTGGATTAATTTCCATTAAAACGTGCAGTTTTACCCTTATAAGAACAAAAAAGGTTTCAAAGCCACTTTCAGATTTCCTTTCATGAATTTTTCAACGACATCCTTTGTCAGAATCATATTTTGGTCTTGTAAAAACCAATTGGTATCACAGTTATGATTGATATGAGATACTTAAAATCTTTGTATATCTAGATGCACGCTAATCATGACATGATCTGTTAAACATAACTGGGTTAAAGAACAGCGGTAATTTGCTAAAAAACCTGCTTTCTTAATTTGGTATTCGTATCTTCTGTTTCGTGGCGCAGGAGAAAGAACTAGCTGTTGCTGCAAGTAAACTTGCCGAGTGCCAGAAAACCATATCTTCTCTTGGTCTTCAATTGAAATCTCTTGCAACTTTGGAAGACCTTTTTGATTCTGATAAATCATCAGATGTCAGTAGTGAAGAATCAAAGGATCACGAGAATGGTGAATGGTGGAGATTAGATCTTGGAAATCAATCTTCAGGTAGAGAATCTGAGGCTATCGAAGTCACTGGAGGTGCTTTAAGATTAAAGAATGGCGGTGATAGGGAGTTGTCATTATCATTAAACTCCAGCTTTGTTTCTGAAAAAACCCGAAGTGGGTTTGGAAAGTTTTACCCCAGAGGTCAGAGTAGGGCTCGAAATGAAAACTAGTATATGTTAAAAATGACATTTAAGGAATCCACTAGGTAATAAGTTTTCCATTGTAAAGCATTCATTCTTGTCATAAAAAAAATGCAGATTCCTTCTTTTGAATCTGCAGTTGTATTTATATACGTATCACCTCTTGCACAAACAGATCATCCATGGAAAAATATATATTTACATAAGAAATAATATTTTTCCTGTTATCATTTGGTGCCTTCAAGATTCATACGTTTATACATTGCACATCCCTATCCCCGTGTGCAAGTGTTCTCGTGTATGGGTTTGCATCCACGCGCATATTAGAAACTTTGACATATATGAATGTATTCCCCTCGAACTGACGAGTTCTCGTGGCTTCTCACACTGCTTTGGTTGGTTATAAAGACGAAAGCAACAGTCCAATAAAGAATTTGTAACGAAAAGAGAACAGAATGATTTGTGCGGTTTGGCTGTTTTGGAGAGGTGAAAAAAAGACGACGTTTAGTTTTCTTGATTGCTTTTATATACTAATATGATCAATATGTAACAGCATATGTTTTTTTTTTTTAATTTTAAAAAGTAAAATACATGGTTTGAATGTGAATAACCAGCGACTAATTGCTATGGATAAACAGGTAATCCCCACCAAAATGTTTCTGACATCTCACAAACATAAAGAAGAAACGATAGGGTGTAGTAGCACGTTGAGAATTGAAAGACCCTCTTCCATTTAATGAGGCTTCCTCCTCCGCTTAATCTTTCTTGAGCAAATCATAGAAAACCTGTGGTTTTCTGTACTTTGAAACGCAGAGACTCTGAAACCAAAAATACTTGATACATCAGTTCTATGAATAAAGAGCACGAGCCTCGTATAAAAAGATATTCAACATTCGAAACATTTCTCACAGAAGCATTGCAAGGGGTAGATGCAATTGTACAAGTGACCAAGAAAGATTCCTCCATGGATTAATTAATCAATTTAAATGCTATTTGGAAATACTTCTCTGGATTCGGGAAAAAAAAGTTGGAATAGCATATCATGCATGCTAAATTTGTGAATTCTTGCACTGTTAAGCTTGTGAACATTTTAATACAAAACTTAAAGATTCAAATTGAAAGCCAAAGAGAGAAGTAATACAAAAATCTAAATCTCAGAACCTGATAATATACCTGCATAGCATATGCTACATGGATCAATGTTGGTTCTGACCATGGCCTTCCGATAAATTGGAGGCCTATAGGCAACCCATTTTTGTCATATCCAACCTGTCATACATAATTCAGGCAAGCATAAGAAAACTGATACCGATGATAACGAGACAGCGATAAAGATCATTACTGGAACGGTAACTGCTGGCAATCCCAGAAAATTTCCTGCTATCTGATACCGAACTAGTGCAGCTGCAACAATGAAAAAGGTGGATTATTCAATTGTATTTGTATTTGGCTACTTTCATGTACAGTAAAGCAATCTGATACATTTTCTGTTAAAATCTTGCTATGTCCTGAACTCCGTACCTCCATTAATGTAGTCCAGCTCACCAGTCTTGAGAGCATCATCGAAAATTGGGTATGCAGTTACGCTGTTTTTTAGAACAGGTGAACATTAAGCATCGGAAGATGGAAGAGCATTTTGATGTCAAACTTCACTTTTTCATACATTCAAGATGCTTTACAGTATAGAACAAGAAGAAGATAGAGGAACCTGAGCCCTTCAAAACAAATATAGGGAATCTCGTACAACACCAATAAAAGGAGAAAACAATACCCTACTGTCGGTGTGACAATGACATCTGCTTTTGTAAATATATTCCTGTGAAATTGCATCTGCCGGCTCCTGCAAATACATAGAATCTTGTATCATTCACGTACTCATGAAACGAGGACAACCAAATGAATAATTATGTAGGAGTCAAAATGGTAAGTGACTGGCTAATAACTAACAAGTAAACTCCACTGAGAAG
Organism: Populus ilicifolia; assembly: GCA_015708895.1. Taxonomy (NCBI): domain Eukaryota; kingdom Viridiplantae; phylum Streptophyta; class Magnoliopsida; order Malpighiales; family Salicaceae; genus Populus; species Populus ilicifolia. The sequence continues at coordinate 1,677,086 of SRLM01000046.1, forward strand.
TCATCTGTATTCGATGATGACTCAAAATGCTGATGACAAGTGGTTGGCTTATTGAAGTTTAAAGATGAGCTCGAAGTCAGAATCAATGAAAGTGACTTGTGAACACATTGATAGAATCTACACAAAAGTATATTATGACATAATACTAGAATTTACTACAGAATACGAGCAGGGGTTTGAAAGGAAATAGCCCTAAGCTTCAACAACTTTTGCATGAACCCGCTGCTGCTAGAGCTGAATATACTAACTTGTGTTTAGGACTTTGACACTTTACCATAATGAAACACTGGCCAGCTAAACAGTAGAATTACTTTTTCATAGATAACTAATAGCGCTAGAGGTACTGTGTAGATTTGGGGTGGAACAGAAAATCTTACCATTGATATGTACTTAACACAAAGCTTCAGTAATGGAGTATTTGAAACAAGAAGTTACCACAAGATAAATACCAGAAAGGTTAATATAAAATGCAGCGTTTGAAGGCTTATCATGATGTTATTGCAGCATTTGAAGATAGATTCTCAGAATTTACTGATACAGGAAGCTGGCATTTGATTTACCGTCAAATTTAATTTCAATCGTAAGCATAAAAGAAATTAAATAAATTTAGGCTGTAACGCACCTGAGTTTCTGAGCCTTTATGTACTCTTCACCACTGAAAGAACCATATACACAAAGGGCTACCCTTAAATCCCATCCCAATTCCGCATTATCCCTATTTCAAGAGCACAGAATATCATCATCCATATTTTAAAATGTTATATTGAAAAGAAGGATGAAAATGTGTTAGCCAGAGGTAACATACAACTTCTCTAGATAAGAGCTAAGTGCAGCAGTGCACTCAGATCCGATTGTTAAGTAATGTGCGAGGCGCATTGATTCTATGTCTGGTATGGTAACATCTACAGTCTTGCATGTAAGAGGCCATAAAGCTTTAGCATAGAGTGGTAAGGGACGAAACTAATGAAGAGCTTCCTTGAAAATAACGTAAACAAGTTTCTTTACAATAACAACAAACTATTCGAGAAAATATATTTATTTTCATAAAAATTTGTAAAATATTTATATTATATTGCCATACCTTCCACCCAAACTTCTCAGAAATCTGGTGCAATGCTTGGGAACAGCATGTTCTAATGTCATCACCGCAATCACTAAACCACTAAGGGACCCGTTTAGCGATTAAAGAATAAAAGAAAGGAATCAGAAGAATGATCCGGTGCATGTAAAGTAACTTGAGACAACAACATATAGCGAATCCAAGGTTGAGAAATCCGCTAACCTCCCCATATCTTGCCAATATGACGTTTGACACTGAATTTGTTGATTGCAGCAGTGGGAAGTATACCTTTGGCTGATAGTTTCAGAAACAAAGAAAGAAAAAAATGTCTTTTTTCAGATGTTACCCAGAGGGTAGGATTTTAAACTGTAAAGAAAACTGCGGAGCAGCTTCTTACCAGCGGTATAGCAGAGGTTTCATGTGAAGGAAGTGGGCCATTTATAGCTGCATAACTGGAAAATAAAAAAAAAGATGCTTCATACTCTACATGAAAATCATAAAATGGCATCCAAACAAACACTTAGAACTCAGATAAAAAGTTCAAATTAAGAGAGGACACTGACACTATAAATGCATCCTCTACCGTGCCTGCTAATACCCCTACCATCCCAACTGTCCAGTTCAGAGGAAGAACACTGAAAAAATGGATAATTTATCTTCACAACATCGAAAACTCATCTACATTGAGAAATACAAAGAGTTATGAAATAAAATCAAGATAGAAATGAGTTCTCACCCAGAGTGAGGTACACGCCCGAAAGTTGGTTTGAAACCAACAATACCACAAAGAGCTGCAGGTATTCTCACGGATCCTAGTTACATTATGGAGAAAGATGTATTTATTTAGAGATTGTTGACGTGATACACGGTATTATAAGTAACAATTTTGAAGAATTTTCTGGAATAAACGTCAGAACCTTCCATCAAACATAAATTTATTAACTTGTTAAGAAATATTTTAATTGCATAGGAAATCTTGGATTGTTGCAGAAAAGAAAGATTGATTTTCTTAGCTCAAGGAATTACAGAAAATACTCGCAGGGAAGTTAAAACAAGAATGAAGTTAGTGTCTGCCTATTGACATGGCAATGGATTTCATAAACTAGGAAATGACAATTGCAGGTGTTATTCTTTTTCCGTGATTAGCTACTGTATTCAGTTAATCTACATATACAACCAAAGAAAGATTACCGTTTAGTGAGAATGCTTCAACTCAGCTTGATAACTATAGAGTTTTCCAGTTAAGGATGGATTTAAATTACCTCCCCCATCAACACCAAGGGCAACAGGGCAAAGTCCTGCAGCTACCACAGCAGCTGATCCACTAGATGAACCTCCAGAGATCATGCCAGGATCGTATGGATTTCTAGTAGCCCTACAACATTCATAATTATGGAAATGCCATCATTGTCTTTATTAAAAATTCAGATGCGTTAAACATAGAAGTATAATTTATTTATGACGTTACAAGAAACAAGAGATCGTAATGTATTTGGGTTACGAGTTTCAACGTTTCAAGTAGGATATTATTCTAATTTATCAGTGGAGAAAGGAAGATTAGTCTTACCCATAGTGAGGATTTATTCCACTTGTTCCAGCTCCAAGCTCATGCATATTGGTTTTTCCAATAATTACAGCACCACATGATCTGAGACGCATAACACAGCAAGCATCACCTTTACAAGATCTGAATTTGTGCAACCACTTTGTCCCACCTAGAAAATTCAATTTACGTCTTCAGTACAACACACAGAAAGAGTATTTATAAGCACAAGAATCAAGTGCAGCAATTTTTCGAATAAAACAACATGGTCATTGATGAAGTATATTGCAAATATCTTGTGTCCTGTGCTTGTACACTCTCATCGGTTCCTGAAACTGTGGTGGCAATTATAAGTTAAGGATAATTCGTGTGTGATCATAAGTCAAAGACCTGATATATATATATCCTTCTGCTGATAGGATTTCTATCCTAGAAGGATTGTAACAATAGCTGGCTAAAGATTTCTCTATATATATGTGTGTAACTCTGCTTGTAAAGATACGAAAAGTGAAACTCTTTCACTCATAATTTCTTCAAGTACCTGTTGTCGGATAAGGGCTGCAGTCTATTTCATCCTTTATTGCAATTGGAACTCCATCTAGAGCTGATATTGGCTCGCCTGGAATGAAACAGAACAAGTAGGAGTTTCAGAGCATGCTCAAAGCAACTAATATAAACTAGTGAAATAGAAGAATGAGACCATCAATAAATTCAGACCAAACGCTTTTCAAGAGATAGACAGTGCACTTTTGATGAAAAGAGGATTGAATGAAACTGCTATATTCTCATATGCAAAGATTTACTCATGAGTTTCAATTAAGACTACCTCTTTCATACCGAAGAGTTGATTCTTTAGCCTGCCTTAAAATATCTTCAGCATAATAATTAATAAAAAATGCCATGTCCATTGGAGGACTGGAAGATTCACGGATGGCACCTACTAATTGTTCTGCAACCTGTGCTAAGGGGGGGAAAGCATCAAGAACTTGTGGAAAACTGCAGTATAAACTGCATTGATATAATTTATATGACAAACTTGTCGGCAACAAGAAAAGAGACTGAAAGAAATTCTTTGAATCATGTAATTAGACCTTTAAGGTTTCAAATGTATGCGCAAGTTACAGCGCTTACATTTGAAACCTCAAACAAAAATGGAAAAGAGCATTTCATGATAGAAATGGCTAAGAAATGATGTACCATGCATGGAGTTATTTCTCCTGAGCTATAGGCTTTAGAATAATCCATTATTGTCCAGCGACGGAAAGATGGCTTCAATCCATTTACAATTTCCTCTGAAGGTAGAGGCAGACAGTTAATTGCCTGCTGAACTTGCTCAGACGGTGACTGACCAGAATCTATGTGCTTGACTTCTTGCTCTTTGAGCTCTGCAGCGATGAACTCAAATCAAAATCTTTCTCATGGAACTCCAATGGAAGAAATACAAATGGCTGACAATGTTTTAATTGTTTCAAATCTTGCACGAGCAGAATTTCCTCTTCAAGACGTAATCAATGCTAACTCTTCAATAACTATAACCAATTTAGTGCTTATGAACAGAATCAAAGATACTATAAGAGTTAGAAACTTAAAAGGTAGTGAACCTACCTTCAAATGGATGCATAGGGACGTACACAGGCGATTCCTTCAGTTCTGCATTTGTAACTAGCTGCAAGAGTTGCAAGCATTCACGAGTATTTGACATAGAATATCAAAATTCAATGTAAGATAAAGGCTTGTCCTTGCTATGAAGGCAAAATGAGGCCTTAAAATGTGATTCTAAAATACATAGGAACAGCTTGCAAGATGAGTATACATAGAATATCTGTTCATGCCAGTTTGATTTTGACTTTCATTTTTGAAACCCCAGGTGACATGGATGTCGAATTATGGTTCATGAATTCAGACCATTTCTATATATATCTACTGGGAAGCTTTCATTATTCTGCATGAAAAGCCCTCATATCTGAATCCTCGATAGAACATCCGCAAGTGAGATTTCTAACTGAAAACAAAAACCCTTTGAAATCCAATATCTAACTCTAAATTATTCTAAGACAAAAAGAAAATATAATTCTGCATCAATAAATTTCAATGAATTATGCACGCATTCTGTATATTTTACAAAAAAATAAATATGATTAGTTAATTATGTCTTGTAAATTTCTTCTGATGGGCAGCAGATTCGAGAGGACTGGATCCTATGAATAATAATAAGGAAACAGTAAAACTACTGCCTAGTATCCAGTGGAACTCTTGACAACTAGATTGAATGAGACAGCGCAGGTTTTTTTTCACATAGACTGGCTGTATTTTGAGACAAAAATACAACCAATAAGACTCGCACATTACTCTTTTGTACCATTCCCCAACAAAGAGACACAGAATAATATGTGTTGGTGGTTAATTATTTCACGTTAGGAGCTTATAATGGATCATAATCGGTTTGTTTTAATTTCATTTAAGGTAATATTATTACAAAGTTTTTAAGTACATGCTTCTGTGATTTAAGTTTGATGAGGAAAAAGAGAGAGCTTTGAAATGAAGTTACGAAAAAGGTAGCTGTGGATGGATTGGTGCATGTGGGGTGACAAATGTAAACAAGTTTTAAGGCTCTGACGCCAAGGCAGAGCAAATGCATGTAACCTAGTGACACCTATAACGACTACCAGTCTACCATGTATAATTAGGGATATGTGGGCCCTAGGGTAGTTTAAGCCTTAAAGATGACTCGGAAAACTACAGGTGATGTTTCTTGATATGGTTTTGATTATATTCACTGATTAGTAGAATTTTGATGCAAAAGGGAAAGAAGATGCCGACAATTAACTTGAAATGCAAAAGTGAAAGAAGATGTTGACAATTAACTAGGAAGGAAAAGTAACAAATTAGTAATTGCATGATTGGTCATTCATAAGATGAAGAAATTAAGAACTGAGCTACAACTAAAAAAAAAAACCACGATGAAAAAAATGGGAAAGACAGACCTTGTGAATCAGATTGTTTCTCTTCAAAATGTACAGAAGGGATGTTCCAAAAATCCGCGACTCGAGAAACCAGGCGAAAATCTTGACAAGAAATCCAGCCATGCGAGGAGCTTATGAAACAGACGCAAATTTTAGCATATATATGCACACATTAGCCAAAAAGCATGAAAATTAACTCAAGCATATGTCTGCAACAAATATATTCAGGCAAGTATAGGCCTATGCAGAAGGGCATATATGCTAAGCAAGTCTTCAATAGCTAGCCTTGAAGTTTCTGCTTTTGGTAAAATATGATTTTAATTACATGATGAAGAAAGGACCTGATGCGCAACGAAACTAGTCTAGAGTAAGTGATTCTACTATCATTGTTTCCAGGATTAGTAAATTGTAAACATTATTTAAATCAAACAAACAAAAGTACTCTACTGCAGGAAGATCTGTTCAAGCAACCTGACTTGATAGAATCTCTGTCCAAACATTTATTTTCGGTACCAAATTAACAAAGAGTCGAGAATTTTGCGAGAAAGAACATCCAAGCATGGTTGACTTGATAGTTATGATATGTTGGTTCAAGATTCCCTGCCTATAAAATGATAGAATGGTGAATGAATCTTAATGCTTCGAGATTAGAACACTGAAACTCGTCCACAAATATCTCATCAGCAAAAACTCATCAACTTAACCCTGCCATATTGATCTTGAACCCTGATAGTTTCTGTGATAAGGCTATATGCAAAAGAACCTTAGCAATCGAAAGTCAAGTCTATGATGGAAGATGGAATTGAAAATGAAAACCTTTGACTTTGGCTTGCAGATAGAATTCATCACTGTCAGGGCCAAGATTAACATTCTCCACAGGCTCGTAGACCACACCTTTATCTCTGAACAATCCCATGTGAAAGTGGTAGGTTTCAGGCAAAGAAGCAGTAGTGCTGAGAGAGTTTAGCAAGAAAAAAGTGACACAGCCACCACCAAAAGATACATGTAGACGAGTCAAAACCAAAAAGGCGAAAACGATAAGAAAAAAGCAGTGCTTGATTGAAAGCTAATATTAACTGCTCCAGTGATAAACAGTAATGACACGAGAAGTGTAGAAAAAGAAGAGAGAGGGAGAGAGTCGTTTTCATGAAAGGTATGAATTTGGGTCGAGAAAATAAAAGAAGATGATGGATGCCAGCAGCAACTCTTGTTTCTTAAAACATTAGATTGCTTGGCGGGTCAAAACTGCAAGTCGAATGGCTTGTTTTGTTTGTTTCTTCTTTTCTTCTCGCTTAATGGTTTCCCTCGCTCTACTCCTCAATCCTGCATCATGTGACTCTGTCAAGGTCTTCTCTGTTTCTTGTCAAGCAATGAAAGAAATTCAAATGTAGATATACTAGCCCGCTTGTCCTCTTACACAGAAGAAGAAGAAAAGTCTCTGCAAATTGATGTCATCAGGGGGTGACAATGGCTGGTTAACGACGTTGAAAGTGATTTTTCAATGGCTGCAACATATCCTCCTATGACCATTGAAAAACATCTGCAGAAACAAGAAGTCAAATTTAAGAAATTTTCTTTTTATAGATTTATCTACAACAACATCGTTTTGTAGCTTCTGTACACAAAAACCAAAACGACATCTTTTAAAATAATTAACCTGGGATTAACTTAGCTAACTGAATCCAGCAAACTTAAAGAAGAAAATCACTTGAAAATATGTAAAAACTGTTCCATTAAAAACTGAGGTCAAACCGGTGGGTCTCGTGAACCAAAAAACATATTTATTTTATAACCATACATAGTACATTTACGGCTGGGAAAAAGACAACAGTCGCCTTCAAAACAGACGGTCCTTAGTATATTTGACAACCGTGGGCCGTTGCATTTAAGAGTGTCCACGTCGATGAAATTGCCATTTGTGGGAATCTGTACATTTCTACAATAAAATCCATCGACAAATTTCTGAACCTCGATTTCCTTTTATTATGTTTTTATCAACAAAATAATAATAATAATAAAAAATTATAATAACAACAATAATAAAAATAGATAAATAGTAAAAGTGATGATTTATCCATTATAATTGAGTCATTTAAAGCCCTTAACTTTCAATCTACAACAAAAGAAGAAGAAGAAAAACTTACCTTTTAATGATGTTTTTATAAAACTATTTTTAATTATAAATTTCTTAAAATATTTTTATTTTATTTTTAATATTTAAAATATTTAAGAAATCATCACTTTCATGTTTATTCAAGTAAAAAGTAATTTTAAAAATACTTTAAAAAACAAGTTGAATCCAGAAAAAAAAAATGCATTTAAATACTGATTGTTTTAGCATTTGAAATGATGTTTGGGTGCATTTTAAAATGCATTTGGTTTGGAAATATATTGAATTAATATTTTCTATTGTTTTTAGCATCTTTAATATACCGAGATTAAAAATATAAAAAATATATTATTAAATAAAATATATTTTAAAAATAAAACTACCAAGCTCAAACATAAATCGGGGTGGCCAAACCATGGAACTTCCTTTAACCAACTTCTTTTTACTTTTTTTTTTTTTAAATTATTATTATGTAAAACGTTTATAATTTCAATAACTCCAAGGATTGCTTTGAATTTCACTACACGTTCAACGTAAAATTCAATGGGACCCATTAGAAATAAATTACATTTTAAATATTTCCAAACAATTGTTTGGCTGTGATTGCTTCGAACGCGTAAACAATCGTACGACGATTCTTTCTAACGACTTTCTACCTACGGTATTGTCCGGGACCATTACATTCATCACATGTTATATAGTTGGGAAGCATGTCCCCATCAATTTAATTAAGATGAAAGGAACGATTTTATTATAAGCTTTCAAAGTTGATATTACTAAGCCTATTTTCATTTCAATTTCTTTTATATTGGATTTTAGACGAATCATTTACGTGGAACTCATATGTTTACTAAAGATTTCCTTTAAAAATAAAAATAAAAAAATAAAATCCAAACATAGGATAATAATGTGACGAATAAATCGATGTAGTGTTCATATCATAAAGCAACACTTAACTGTATTATTTAATCAAGACTATATTGGTATCAAGCAGTGAGCACAGCAATTCCATATGGGCGGCAGTTTTTAACATAAAGCAATGCAATTATCAACCTCAATTAAAATTAATTTTATTAAAATTGCTAGCATTATAAAAAGATAAATTTATATTAAAAAATTGTTCTTCCACTAAACCTATATTTTCAAGTAAATAAATCACACGATAAAAAGACCTCCTTGACATGACAGTACTATATTTTATAAATCTGCATTGTAGGTCGATGCTTGTTTTTGATTGATCTCTAATAACTCATAATCATTTAAATTATTATTAAAAAAACTAGTAATGATCATGTTTGAGTGATGTATTGTTATCTTTTTAGGTATGTTTTATAAATTAAATGATTAAATTATTCTTATTTAAAAAAAATCAACAACATCTCTTTTCTACCATAAAACTATTCAAAATTCTTAACCATGCAAATAAACACTAATTTAAATGAAATTATCACCAACCAATTGATTATACTTCAATGTGTGTGAATTAAATAATTTAAATTATATTAATTTACTGAAAAAAATTAATTAACTTTGTTACGAATATTTGTGAAATGACAGTGCACCTCCGGCTTCTTTATCCTTTTTTTTTTTAAAAAAAAAAAAAAACTTTTGCCTCTCTACTGTATCTCCAGGAATTACAAGGAGAAAAGAAAAAAACAAGCAAACAAAAAGGACAGCAGAGATCCACTAAAAGAAAATTATAAATGGTATGTTTTTAACAGCCCAAGCCTAGCTAGCTATGCGAGGCTGGGCACCACGTGACTGAGGATGCCAACTAGCAAAAAGCAATCAGGGAATTCCTTTTCCCATCTGACCGACTAGACATGTGAAGTTGGAAACAGATTCATGTGATCATCATCAACTAGCATTTGATATGCGGCTGAGAGCTCTTAAAGAGAAATTGCCATATCCTTGTACGGCTGTCCCTGTGTTTGGGCTTTCAGACAAGGAAATAGATTCATGGTAAAAAAAAAAACTTGATCTGGCTTGGAATTAGCAAAGAAACTGGCTCGTCGGACTTCTCATGGAAAATAATATATTTAATGTAATATGTCTTTCTGAAAAAATATATAATATACGTCTTGATGGATATCGAACTCAGCTTTTTAAAAAATGTTTTAACTGAAAATAAAGAATAAAATAAATACGTGATTGAACTCTTGTGCTAGCACAAAATCTTAAATAATTTTGAGGATCTTGATATGAGTTGATAGTGTAAGACATGTTTGACACCAGGCAGACGTGTTCAGGTGAGTGCGTTGCTGAGGAGTGCGGAGACGGCTTGTGAAGTTGAGGAAGAGCGAGTTGACTCAACTCTGGCAGCGAAAGGGAGAAAGTTGACGGAAATCTTGCAAGCGGCAGATGATCTGCGGCGGAGAACTATTAAAGGCGTGCTTGAGATTTTGACTCCAATCCAGGCCGTTCATTTCTTGATTGCTGCTGCTGAGTTGCATTCGAGGCTTCATGACTGGGGGAAGAAGAACTTAAGAAGGACGCTAGAGCACACCGCAACCACCGCTGATGTTATTTGCTTACAAAAAGCTTGCACCTGTTTTCTTGAGATTTTCATCAATTACTCGGATTAATTTCCATTGAAGGTAGCTCAAGATATCGCGTGTTCATAGAGGTGCACCGAAGAAGCTAGGGGAGGGCAACAAAACAGAGGAAACCCAACAGAATGAGGTGGCAGCGCTGCCCTTGATCAGAAAACGGAACGAAATATGATCGAAAAGGCCCGAACCATGAAGTTGAATTTCTGCAGCGACCAAACGCCAAAGTCGCAGCAAATAGCAAAGTGGGAGCCATTAGGCCTTCAGAAACATCAGCACAACAAGCACAGTAAGAATCACCATAACTCTCTCCCAACGGAAGGGTCACAATAGGAGCACAAAACAAGCCTAATCTTGTCCACAGCTTTCTGACATGGAAGATCAATCCTATTAATCTAATCATTCCTGATTAAGCCCCGGAACGGTCCTCCTCTAACAACTCATACATCACATTCATGCTCCTCTAATATTCCATGAGAACCTCCACGTGATGTAAGGAGGCAATACCAGACTAACATGCAATAACCAAAAAATTGATGCTCCACAAAAATACTCGTTTCCAATGATTTGATAAACAGAAATGCTTGATTATTCAATCTAATCCTATCATTCAAGTCATACGAAACTTGGTTATGAACCCAACTTATGTGAAACCTCTACAGAACGATGGATGCTAGGAATCATTAACTTAGGGGCTGTAGTCACTGCCCTTTGCTATGTTCTGAACTAATAACACGTTCAATAGAATATATCAATACAAGAGAAAATAAAGAGACGTCTCAATTACGTATAACATTGACCATGGTTTACCAACACTCCATTTTGAAATGCTTCTGTCAAATATCAATGAAGTTCACTGTCCACATTATCATTTCTATTCAGAGACATCCACAGATGTTAGAACTTCAAGGAGATTTTGATTTTTTTTTCAACATCTTGTATAGATCTGAATACAGCAATCCGTTTACCCATTTAAACTAGGTATAACTCCCCAAAATTTTGATTTGTATACGAGTAGTGAAATTGCTAACTAGTTATACTCGGTAACCACTATTTTTTTCGTTTGATTTCTTTTTTGCATAGACCAATCCAATCTGGACATTCAAAGAATAATAATAATAAAAAGAAGAGGGTAAGCAATTCACCTCATTATCTGCTTGTACTTGCATTTGGTATTCTGATTTTCTCATAAGCTTTCAAATTCTCCAGACAGAAGCTCTCTAAAGTCTCAAAAACAGGAGGCAGACTAATTCTCAAGCAATCTGAGGCAGCATCATTGGCTAGTTTAATAGCTTCTTGATGTGTCGCTTTTTGTTCATCTAACATCTCCTGCATCGCGACTATAACATCTTTCTCAAATTGATCCTCTAAATCCTTCAAAAGTTGTTCAGTTTTAACTCTCTGCCGGTGTTCTTCTGCTCGCTTCACCTGTAAATGGTGTAAGCTTGAGGCAAAACCATGAATGGCCTTGTACACTCCATCTTCTGAAATATTCTGAATTGCGTTGTGCCAATCATTACAAACAATGAAAATAGCAGGAGCTCCTATCCAGTTTGGAGACAATCGATCAGCTTCATGTAGAGTTTTCAACTCCTCAGATATGTACATCAGAAGCCAGTTGTTCAACAACGACACAAAAGCCTTCTGGGTTTTAATATAGTGACTAAAGCGTGCAGCCCATTTCCAAGTTTCTTTCTCTAGGTTTTTAGTAGCCTTTAAGCGTGAACCTTTGCGAGTGTGCATACCAGCTATATGCACATATATTTCAGCACTTTTAATTGCTTGTAATTGCTTTTTGTGGCACTTGATTATGAGCTTCCACATTCTTGACAATCTGCACAGGAATTCATTATATTACGAGTCACAAAGGTATAAAGCAAACCGTATTAAATTGAAAAATCATTTTATGCTCTGAGCTGCATTTATAGGCATTCCATGCCTGGTTAAATATAGCCATTTAGAAAAAAATTGTTTTTCACTTCATTACAATCTTTGCAATCCCTGTCAGTACTTCATCCTCAAAAGTCTAAAACGACAACACTCATCAGGCCGCCAATAAAACTTCACCTAATGCTATGATTAGCATGACTATAGCAGAAAAGCAAGTGAAATACCCGATAATCAATTCATTCACTTGGGATTGCAGCTCTTCATCTCTTATTTTGTGAATCCTGATCGATATTGCCTCAATCGCACTGACAGGAACTTTAATTTTTGAAAGCAAACTTTTGACAGAAGCTTGTGTCCTATCAATCTGACTGGACTCAGCACCTCTATCATCTAGCCTTTTTAACCTCTTCCACTCTTTATCATAAGACACACGGAGTTTTTCCTCAAGCTGACATCAGTGAAACAGGTAAACAAATTAGACTCAATCCCAGCCATAACCACTTCAAAAATAACAATATGATTTCAGACCATTTTTCAGATAGTTCGACCAAAAATTGTCAACGAGTGGAAGTATACAAAAAATGCAGTGCAAGGCAAAATAAACAGAAATATCCTGACTATTCATCAGGGACCCTGAATTTTTTAAGAATAATAGAACTTATAGTCTGTTGAGTTTACATGATTGTAGTGATGCAGAATACAAACATTCTGTTACATTATTTAACTGGGCACAAAGCAGGATAGGAACAAGTTCTTCAATGCATACATCATTTTCATGGATTTATATAGCATTTATAATATTTCAAAAGCTATTTACTTGATTTCTAATGCACTCATGTCCACCATCGCGTTACATAAGTAACAGTAAACATTAACGTTAAGACTGAAGGAACAACTCATGCCTGACTTCCATGTTGTGAGAACACTTGATACTTTGGCCGAGTCCTAAATAGCCTTTCATAAAAGCAACAAAATAGCACATAAGATGGATATTTTGAATCCGAAAACAGTAGAATTAGAGCTAGTCCCATGGGCCAAAAACAAATGCCTAGTCAAACTACTTACCACTCGCCTCTTTTTTTCCCCTGAGAATCCAAAACTATTTCAAACTTTAAAAAAAAATAGAAATAAGTATTTGTTAATGGTGAATCTTCCATCATCCCACCCCAAAGACACTTACAACTAAGGATATCCACGTGCAGAAGGATCAAAATCTCATAAGGAAATTGCATTAATTCCACACTGCACAGTAGATAAACATGACCCAAGAAACAAAAGGTTAATATTACATATTTGTGTATGAAGTAGAAATAGAGTACATATATATATATATATATTCAGAATTCATGCATTGTGCATAATTTGGTTGGTGACACAAACTGACCAAAAACTAAGGGATCAGAACCATAAACAAGGAAAATACACTGGCTGAAATAAGTAAACACAGAAGCATCATCGAAGAAAAACATTATTTGTCAAATAAATCTTAGCTTTTCTTTGAAGGATTAAGTGAGCCATTTTCTGCAGACAGGACACTTTCATACTGTACTAATGCACTGGTGAAGTGAGTACGAAACTTGTGAATGTTTAAGGATGTTCTTATCTTAGGCCTATAGAAACACTGGCCTTCATATTTTGCAAGCAAATGAAAAAGAAAATATTCAATTTTCTTTGTAAACTTCCAACTATGAAGAATTTAGATGCCATACCTTAACCTCCTCGTAGAGTTTCTTCTCCCATACATGCAGCTTCTCCAAAGTTGATGACAGGTGATCGGATTTTCTGTCAACATCCTTATAATTTTCACACACAACTCTGGCTGACTTCATTTTCTTGCCAGCAGATCTAGTTGAGTGAACAAAAGCTGGGTGCTGTGAAGACATTGCAAAAGGAACTGCCAAACTTACAAGCCGAGAGGCAAATACTGCTAGGCAACAAGTGATCATAAAACAGGTCAAGCTTCCTTTTCTTTCAGAAATTAACTTCATCAAATAAAATCAAGAGACAAATTTCATTGAAATATTTAACAACACAACATGTCCATATCAAAGGAAACCAACACAGGACCTATGAAAATTCAAGTAAAACAGTTGATAGGAATGGTATCTGGTCAATTTGACAAAAGTTGATGCAGGATTATTCTGAACAGATGAAAAACTAACATAACAAGCCGTACCTTTAAATTTGGCACCCGTAGTCTGATAAGGCAGCTTGCCTGCCTCAAGCAATATGGAAACCTCTTGTCCATAGTTGAAAGAAGTCTCAAATGCATTCTTGATTTCATTTACTGCTTGCTGAAGACCCCATGGACTATGGATATCTGTTTCGGGACATTCACCATTGCAGGTGAATGACTGGGCCTCATCTGAACTCTCACCTTCCTCCATTGCTTTCTCTTGTTCTATTTTGATCAATCCACGGGAGCTGGAACATGCCATGGCATTTTCTTCAATGGTGTCAGGCGTGTTTTTTGATTCCTTCTCTTGTTCTGCCTGTACGTGATCATCATTCTTTGGGGCAGCACCGGTCTCCCCACTTGTATCTTTCTCTAATGATTTCTTCTTGTATCTTGTTTTCCTCACTATACTTTGATCAGTATCATCTTCTAAATCAGGGATCCCCTCTTTCTCCCTGGTTTTTCTTACTTCAGAATCATCACTCTCAGCTCTGTCACCAATTATATTCTCCTGAGAATAGTAATTATAGTGATTATAGACATCATCAACCTCGGTGTTAAATGGATTGAATCTCCAAGCAAAACCTGCAGGTTCAGGAGAAGAGGTGGCAGCAGGAGTGCTCTCTTCTTCAGGATTAGCAGCACGGACAGGAGGGGACCAAAACTCATAATAATACGGAAAGTCCATTGGATTTTTAGCAGATTCCCAATTTCCATTAGGAGCATATGTGACATTGTTTTTCGTAGTATCCGTTGTAGCATCCAAAGGAACTTTATTGTTTTCTTGAGGATACCTCATATCAACAATTGGAACATATACATCGTCATTGTCAAGATCAGGGTATCTATGTCTAGAACCAGCAGGAACACTAGAAGACATATTTCCCATATGTCCACTTGAATTCGCCCCTGAAGACTCTCCTGAAAATCGCAAGTGTTCATTAACAGAATCAGTTTCTGACTCCAAGTCCGAGGAAGAAAATTTCAAATGTGAATCCTCATCAGAGCAATCACGAGAGAAATCAGAAATAATCTCTAAATCTTCCTCTAAAAATCGATGAAGCGCATTCCCCATGTCTAAAAAAGATTGCACATACATAAGGTGAGCTGAAATTAATTCATAACGACAATCAACAGCAGCCTTAATCAATTCCTTCCTTTCTTTACAAAGACTCACCAACTCTAACCTATCCACCTTAGACATTCCAACACCCATATCCCCAAAACACAATAAAAACCCTAAATTCTTAACCTTAAACCCACAGCACAGCAAAACTTGAGAGACAAGAAATCCTAAAAAGTTTTTTTTTTCTTTAGACTTATGAGAGAGACCCAATTTAGCAATCTCAACACTGAAAGGAATCCCAACTCAACAATCAGAAATAAAGGAAATCCGTTGGAAGCGCAGTAATTAATAATATTTATTTATATAAGTTTTAAGAAGGGAATCCGTGTGAAATCAGGAAGGTGAATAAATGCAACTACTATGTATTTGCGGATTTGTAGTGATACGAAAATTATGATAAAAGATTTTATATTTGAAAATTAAGAGCTATTCCTATGCAAAATAGGAAACATATAAACACAAAATCGGAAACGAAAAAACCCACAAAAAAGGTAAAGAGTTTGCAAACTGGCCCATCATTAATATGTTTCTTGATTGCCAATTTTTCTAGCTGAAGCATATTTTCGATGGTGAATGATTTTTACAAGAACCCATCTCTTGTTTCGCATAATTTTTTTTTGCCCTTCTTGATTTACATTGGATTGGACCTTTCTATTAGACTCTCATCTTGCTTTCCCCTTTGAAGTTTTTCTCTTCTTTTTCATTGGGAGGCCGAACGGGTGTTGGACCATGCCAATTACCACAAGAGTAGCTTCTTCAAATTCTTAAAATATCCAAGAACAAATTTCAATTTTTTTAGACCTTTTCCTCTCAAATTAATGTACTCTCTCAGGACCATCTTTTAAATTTTGAATAAGAAAATTCAGTTTTATTAACAACCAATGCCTACACCCTTTAAATGTTTTTTCTGTCTTCCGGCACCAATTATAAACACCAGTTAAACACCGTGAGAATGAAATTTTAAAGCCCAAAAATAAGCAAATCAGCACCTACAAGTTCCTTCTAACAGCAAGCATAACCCAGCTAAAAGAGATTAAAAAAACACAGAATGTGAAATCACTTCACTAGATATTAGTAAATATGATAAAAAGAAGCCAGCCCAGATCAGAAATCAGAAAATTAGAAAATGAGTCGCTTACTCTTCTATTCCCACCAGTATTAGCAAGGACAAACTTGTCCTTGCTGTGAGAACCAGCAAAGAGTTGTCGACCCCAGGAGGTCATCTTCTTCGAAAATTAAAGACTAAAGGCCCAACTCAAAACTGAGTCAACTCGTTCATCCCACACCTGTACCCAATTTGAGCTTTTGGTCAATTAGGCCATGTTTGGAACCGGATAAAACTGTATTTTTTAAAATTTTAATTTTTTTATTTAAAATTATTTTTTATTATTTTTAAATGATATCAAAAATAATTTTTTAAAATTAAAAAAATAATTTTTATACATTTTTAAATAAAAAATATTTTAAATCATAAATATTACTATAATCTCAAATAAATATATGAATTATGTATGGATTTTGTTTCGAGTTGTTTATTAATCATTGGCTCGTGAGATGCTATTTGATAAGTTGGATAATATTGATTGGTTTGGATTAAATTTGATTAGATAATATTGGATAAATAATTACTTTGTTTTATATTTAAAGTATTTTAAATTTAATTGAATAAATTATTTTATTTTGTATTTGGTGGATATTATACAAGACTCAAATAAGTATTTATTTTTATGTTTTAAAAATTCTTTTGAAAACAATTGCAATTTTTTTATTTGTTTCTTTACTTCAAATTAATATTTTTTTGTGTTTTTAAATTATTTTGATGTGCTGATATTAAAATAATTTTAAAAAAATAAAAAAATATTATTTTGATACATTTTTGAATGAAAAACATTTTAGAAAGTAATCGCAACCACATTTTCAAACACCTAAAACCAACCTATTTTTTTTTGTCAAAATTTGATTTCTTCTCTTCAAATTAAGTTTTTTAGTATTTTTGGATCATTGTAATATGTTATTATCGTAAATAAATTTTTTAAAATAAAAAATATTATTTTAATATTTTTTCAAGGAAAAATCACTTTGAAAACACAATTGTCTTCACACTCCCAAATACCTTTAAAATATAGAAAAGATTAATATGATTTGACTAGGTAAAAAACTTATGTCAATTTGCAACTTTGTCAACCTAAGATAAAATAAAGAAAAAATATATATTTGAGTGCTAACCCTCCAGATACATGACTCGAGTTTTACCTTGAATCGATTCCCAAATTGATTTTTAAAATTATAATAATAATAATTTTAATTTTTATATTATTTTAGGTAAGCTCAGGTTAACCATCTTGACATATGACTTAGACCTTATACTGAGTCAATCTATTAGTTGATTTTTTAAACAATAATAATAATTATTTTTATCTTTATATTAACGCGAGTCAATAGATAACCCAATCCATGACCCAAGTCTGACATTGAATCGACCCTTTAAGTAGGGTTTTAAAATTATAATAATAATTACTTTTATTCTTATGTTCACCCGGGTTAATAGTCAACCTGACTTGTAACCTAGGCCTATCCTTGGGTTTTAAAACTATGATAATAATCACTTTTATCCTTACATTAACTCGAGTCAAGTTTTAAAATTATAATAATAACTAATTTTATTCTTATGTTAATCTGAGTTACTAGTCAACTTGATCCATGACCTATATCTAATCTCAATTCACTCTCAAGTTAAAAATTTTAAAATTATGATAATAATTTTTTTTTAATTTTTATGTTGACCTACATCAATAGTCAAACTGACTCTAATTTTATCATAAATAGGGTGCAATAATAATTATTTTTATCATTACATTAACTGTGTTAATAAATAGCCCATTTAGTGACTTTAGTTTTACCCTTAATTGGTTCTTAAATTGAATTTTAAAATAATGATATTAATTATTTTTATTTTTATATTGATTCAAATCAATAATCCATTTGTAACCTAGATCTTATAGCAAATAGTTAAATTTTAAAATTTTAATAATAAATTTTTTATTTTTATATCAATTTAGGTTAACTAGATTAATTTTTTTTAAAAAAATTTAAACAAGTTTATCATATGTAAAAAAAAAAATTCATTACAATAGCTAAACAAAAATTATATTTTATATTATTTACATATACACCAAATAATTTCATACGAAAATATCTTAATTAGTTCATACATGTCGAACATTATCTGGTGTATATGATGGGTTGTTCTTGGAGGTCAAAAACTCAAAATTGCTTCGATCCATTTCTATTAATTAATATATCTTTGTGCCTCCCTCTTACATATAAGAATATTGTTTTCTTAAAAATAAAAATGGAAAAAACCTAAAATATGAAAATTTAAATTCTTGAAAGTTCACGTGTCTTGGTTTAACTTAAAAAATTATTATTTTTTAATATTAAATTAATTAAAAATTATTTTTTAAAATTATTTTTTATATAGATTATCATAATTTTATAAAGAGATCTTGGCACTAATTTGATGCTTAAATTTTAAATCATTTATTTTTTTTATAATATGGTTAAATAAACAATAATTTTTTTAAAAAAGTTATCAATTACAATGGTGTGCATTACCTGATTTGTGAGTTTAATATATTGATTCAGGTTATCTAATTTATAATTCATATGTTTGATGAATTTACCCATCAAACCTATTTTTTTTAGTTTTTAATTTTTTCTTATAATTATTTTTTTATTTCACTTCTTTTCAAAAATGGATTGGATGAAAAATAAAATTTATGGTTTATTTTTGTTTATTTTTTATAAAATTATTATGATCTCAAATAAATATTTTTTTAGAGTTAAATGTTGATTTTGAAAACATTATTTTTTTTTATAAAATTAAATAAAAATAATATACAAAAACAACAAAGTTATTATACCCTTGAAGTCCATGGCTTGGGTTGCATAGTAACTTAAGTTAATCTAATCTAGTATCATATCAATACTAAAAAAAAATTATCATCTTAAATGTTTTTAAAAATTATATTATGTTCTAAGAATCTAAGTTATCATTGCATATATTAAGTTGAATTATTCATTTTAGGTTAGCTTCCATGCAATTTAACTTAAAACAATGAGACTGATATGTTTCAAGATCAAATTATTTAATTGAATTTAATAATATTAAAAAAAATATTTATATTTTTAATATTTTTTAAGTTTTAAAAAATAATAATTTAATTCGCAATAAGTGCTTATAAATATATATATCATATCATTTTACAATTTAATTTAGCTAGTCAAAATTAATTATAAATTATAAAAACACAAAGCAAAATTTGATATTTTTTTCACATGGTTGATTTATGGAATTCATAAAGGATCATGGTTATTAAACTTAAACCACTCTTAATAAATTGGCTCGACGACATGTTAATCTACAATTAATTAATTAGATTATGTTTGTTTTAAAATCTAGTTAAGAATCATGGTTATTCAAAAATTTTCCCAATAAAATTCATATCAATAATTATAATTTAATTATCTTAGATTTTTTCCCCGCATCAACACATCACAAAGTAATATGCATGCATTGTGCGTCAATCAATAACAACAAATAAATAAATAATCGAAAGTTTGGATAGCTTGGAAAATTAAATACTTCTAAGAAACTATAATATGGTAATATAACAAGAATATTATACTTAATTACATCATTGACAAAGGATAGTTTAAATATATATTTAGTATCTTTATTACATAGATAATATAATAACAAAATATTATTGCTTCGAATAACAAAACTTGAATTTAAGCAAATGATTATCATCTAGGTATTTAATTTGTAGCTTCGGGATGCAATGCACTAGCAATATAATTATGTAAAATGTAGAAATTAGGTAAAATTAAATTTAAACTTTTATGATAACAAATGAAATAAGAATCATTTAAATTCACCCAATAATATTTTCACGGACTCATTGAATAAAATACTCATCATGGTTACATTAAATAAATTTTAAATATCATTATACCAAGCTATATTATTTTCCAATATACTCATTCAAATAGGGTGTTATTTTTATTTACCAAGAAATAATGTCATTTTGCCCATTCAACACAACATTATTTTCCTCTCTTTTATTCCACAATTTTCACACGAATTACAAATTAAAAGGGAATTTATTATAAAATATTAAATAAAAAAATAATTTATTACTTTGTAACATGGTTAAATCATAACTTGCATTGTTTCAAATATTAATACTCTAATTTCACATAATCATGACAATATAATTTCTTCATCAAATCACACAGTTATAATAATTAATCATTTTGAATATATGCTTTGAATCTCTTTCTTCAAAACACCATCAGGCATCTATTCACATTCCTTAATTGCTTAGCTAGTTTTAATAGATTTCTTCACCCTTCTCTCTCCCTTTATATGCAATTAGCAAGAAAACAAGTGGAAAAACCACACAAATTCCTCCTCTCTCTTTTGGGTTATGGCCAATCTTTCTTTTAAATCTTATACATTGACTACTTTTTGTTTATCCTTTTCCCAAATCACCCTCATCCTTTTTATAAAAATAAATTTATGCTTTATCACTTTTCTTTTGTTTAATTTCATCCCTCTCAAACACTTAATTATTTATTTTATCTTATTATTATTATTATTATATTTTTTTTATTAACCGGGTTTTTACATTTTTCTCCCCGCCAATTAGGAAATTTCATCTTTAAAATTTGAATTTCATACCTGAGTTTAAAGAACAATTCGGGGTATTTTTTTTTTATCAAATTTATTTTAGGTCATCTCTTCAACTTTGTTATAAATAAATTTGTTTTTTAACGGTCGTGACAGCATCTTATTCCCTTAACTCTTGCTGACCATCTATTTTCTTAAAAATACTCTTGATTTTTCTCAACCCCGAATGTATCAACAATTTAAATCCTTAGAGAATAAAGCGCACAGTGAGAGTTTGGAAGAAGCCAATCGACCGATCGAGTTTTTGAAAGGACGACAGTCAACAAAAGTCAATAAGACCAAGCTAGAGGCTTCAAAATTGGAAGGACTAATGTATGATGTTTTTTAAATAGGGACTAAAGTATAATTTAATTCTTAAAGCCAGTTTAGTATTATCATAGTAACCGTTGGTACTCATAAAAAAATATAATATTTTTCTTTATTTTTTTTAAATAATTAAAAAAAGAATTTGCTTACGAGGATAATTCTAGAACGCGTGAAGAGGGTTAAGACGAGTGGAAGACAGGCACAGAGAATCCGTGGTGACATCCTCTACCAACTCTCCAGCATAAAGCAAGCCACAGTCACAGAGACGGAGATCAGAAGTAATTTTTTAACGACCACACCTCACAATGCCTGCCAAATTGTAAATCAAAGATCCGTCGATCCATTTGGAGTTGCACCTGATGCCATTCTTCTCTTACTACTACTCACTTCCTTTTAAGCCAAAATCAAGAAAAAGGTACTTTTGGTCTTTTAAGTTCCTTGTTTTTCGGCCACTTTTTCATGTGTTAAGTTATGAATTCATCAACTTAGCTTATCCGGTTCAGGCTTGGATTTTGTGGTTTGGCTATGTAGAATTATGGGTTGATATCGAATACTTGAGTTTATTTGCGGTTATTTGGTTGATTTTCCATTTCTGAACTGAACGTGTCTCTCTCAATTTTTCCCATTTGGAAATGTAGTATTTCTTTTATCCTGGCCAGTTCAGTTCTTCATTTTTCATGAATCCATCATTGATCAGCTCACTTGGATTGTTGTACGTGTGAATTGCCTGAAATATTACGTTGGTATTGTTATTAATTCTTGTGGCAGTGTAAGAGTTGGTATCGGTAGGAAGCTAGATTTTTTTAGTGACAATCAAGAGGAGAAAGTTATTTCCTGTTTGCTTGAGTTTATAGTATTCAGATTTTGGATATCCCAAAACCAGCACGTGGTAAAATTCTTCTTGTCTCACTGAACTTCATCGCCCATTCACATGCATCAGGGAGCTGTGAAGGTCTTTTTTCTTTTTGTTTTGTCTGTGAAAGAACCGCTTTTTGCTTGTTTTATGCATAAACTCCTGTCATGTTATTTGTATTCTTGTAATTCTTTTTTCTGTTCTACTACTCGATGTGCCAAATGCCTTGTCGTATTCATTTGCTCTTCATTGTTGTTTTCCCTCATCGATGCATAATGATTGTGTCATGAAGATTTTATCATGTATCGATTCTGATCAGAATTTTTTTGCAGTTTCCAGTAATACACTATGGTTGAATTGGGAGCATGGTGGTAAAGAGATAGGAAGGCATTCTCTATGCCTATACATGTGGAAAAGGTTGCATCTCACAACACAGTCCATTGCCTTAAGGATATGCTAAAAGACTGTGTTGTCTTTAGTTTAAATTTGCTATGGAGAAGTTGGCTATGGACATGAGTAAGTGTAACTTAATACAACAGTCCAAGCTATGAAGTTTTAAATGCAAGCCTCAAGTTAACATGATGAGTAAGGAAAATTTATCACAACCAATCAGCAGTGGAGTCAGGAATGATGGTCACTCACCTAGTGAGAGTGAAGATTTAGGGACTGGCGCGCGTTGCAGTCTAGATGCAGGTATAGCAACTTGTCGTGTGTGCCAATGTGCTGAATCTGACAAAAGGGGAGATACTGCTTTGGGGTTTTTGGGCATTGTTCCTCCATTGCAAGAAGCACGTAAAAGTAGTGGTGCAGTAAAACATGAAAGCAAGGAAGTCCCCTTGAATGCTGAAGCTGATCAGTTCCATGGCAAAAATACTGGAAGA
Source organism: Populus ilicifolia (assembly GCA_015708895.1). Classification (NCBI taxonomy): domain Eukaryota; kingdom Viridiplantae; phylum Streptophyta; class Magnoliopsida; order Malpighiales; family Salicaceae; genus Populus; species Populus ilicifolia. Next base: position 1,700,298 of record SRLM01000046.1, read on the forward strand.
GAATCAGGGCTGGTTGAGTTCTTTAGCCCTGAAGGGGAGGTTTTCATTTGTAATGCAGATACAGACTTAGAATTGGGTTCACACCACCAACAAGACTTGTTAATTGAACTTGGCTGCTCTTGCAAAAGTGATCTTGCCCTGGTGCACTATGCATGTGCTCTCAAGTGGTTTGTCAATCATGGATCCACTGTCTGTGAAATCTGTGGACATGTTGCAATAAATATCAGGACTTCAGACTTTAAAAAGGTTATGGTTGCTTTGAAGGATTATGAAGCATTGAGGGAAAGGACTGCCACTGGAGACCCTAATCCTGCTCAGGTGCATGCTAGTGCAGGTGTTGATCCCGATGCTGTTGCTGGTGTTAGAAGGCAACGGCTAAGTGAAATTTCGTTGTGGTTTTGTCCCCACAATAATAACAACAATAATTATAATAATAATTCTGCTGCAGTTTCACAGGTTGTTTCTGAACAACCCCTGAGTACTGTCACAGAAGATATTGTCCCTGCTGGTAATCGTGCAACTAAATGGGCTGTGGAAGGTACAGGGATTTTGCTTGCAACAGGGCTACTCACTGTTACTCTAGCATGGCTTATTGCTCCCCGTGTTGGAAAGGTGTGGTGGTTCAACCTAATTGGATTAAACTAAGATACATATGCATGGAATTGTTTTGCTAGTTTCCCAAGTTGCAATTCCAGATGAACATATATTGTTACTGGGTCATCTTATGTGCTACTGTTTCTACAAACAAGAAAATTTCATGAGTGTCTATGCCAATACTATACCAACATGGCAAGTGATAAAGTAACAAGCACATCACAGTGAAACACATTAATTATTGAATAAACCAAATTAACATGTTTTCTTGTATTTTTGCATGTTGTTTGGCTGTGCATATATAAAACTCTGTTTCCAATAGAAACAAGTCTAATGGCCTTCTAGGTGGCCCAAACAAAACAAATTAGACACACATGGAGTCTGGTTGCACCTTGAACTAGACCTTTAGACCACATTTGGAGTTCTACAACCCAAAGTTTGAGGTGCTGAGTGGATTACCCCATAATCCATATAAAGACCACCCTTTCGATGTCTGACATCCTGAGTGTCACAACTAGAATGTGTTAAGAGTTCTTTTAGCCACCTCCTATTGTGTGATTACTGACAATGGCAGATACATCTTCTAATGTTTTTCTGAACTTGGGGTCTTTGATTGCTTTGGCTACTGTGATTTTGACTTCACATCGAAAAGTATAAAACCAAGAATATCCGGGGATAAATTATTACATATGAGTTTTTGGTTTCCATTCTTATACATGCATTTGTGCTTGTGTGTCTTTGCAATTTATCTACATACATGTTCACACACATGTATCTCCTCAATCCACTTGGTTATGCTATATGAGGCTTGAACATTAGTTTGTCCGTCTAGCCAATCCCTTGATCTTGTTGTTCTCAGAAGTTAAGTTTTTTTTTTTTGGGAACCTGAGTCTTTGAGACCCGAGCTTTAATCATTTATAATTCTGTTACCATGGAGACTTTTTGTAATTTTTTTTTTATATAACTTTTGCTTGGTCAAAATTGCTTAGAAGGTTTTGATATGTGCACTCATAACTGTTTGGAGTTAGCTTTTTGTCTTGTTTCTATTTGGTTTATAAATCTATTTGTTATGTCAGTTGTGCCATGCTTCTGAGTTCTGATGCCACACAAGGTGAATATTTTTATGCTGGTCAGTCTTCTATGCTTATATATCTTTAGTTGGAAGGTTGGGAATGTTTGCAACTGCATTGCCTCTTAGGCATAATTTTTGTGAACTGATCAATGACACAACAAGTGTTGATGGTGGTATTCCCTAGAATTTGAGATTTATCAAAGTTAATCATAGGTGGTTGCTGGATGGTTGGGGGGGGGGGGCACAATGAAAACAAGGGGTCTGGATTAATAGTGAACCTTGAGAACTGTTTTAATGGGCTGGGGTCAGTTGGAAGGACATAGAGAAGATGCACTTTAGGCTTTAGGGGCATGCTACCAACGCTGAGTTTTTGAGTGCTTTTGGGGACACATTGTCCTTTGAAGGATATCTGGTGCCCTTGGGCTTCCCTAGTATAGCTTCTTCCTTTAGGAATGCAACTGGTTAGAGGATTTGGCTTCTTATGGATGAATGAATGGGAAAACCATTCTTGCTATCAGTAAATGGATGGAGTGTTGGTGAATATTTGAATGCATCCATTGTCTAGCTGCTTTGGATTTGGTGCTTTGTGTTTCCTATTCAAGGTGGTTGGATCTTTTCAAATCAGTGTGCTGTTGTCGGGCTGGTATGGATGCTGGTAGTTGGAATAATCAGCTTCTTTAGCCAGCTGACACTTTGTGTCATATTTGGTGCTTGTAAGCAAAATGGCACTCTCGGACATTATAAGAGGATGAATAATTTCTTGATGCACTCTGAACCTGTTTGGTGTAATGATTCCTGGTTCATCTGGAGCCGTATTTTTAAACATTTTCATGGTTTGCTATTTACTATGTCTGCTCATTCTATTAGTGCCAACCCCCTGCTCACTTACACACACACACACACACACATTCATTTTTGAAAGATTACTTTCTTGTCAGAGGCGGTCTCTTCTTGTATATCATGCTTGGATTTTGCAGGCTAGGATTTTTTAGTTAGTTTTGCACGCTACACTGTATAGTAAAGTAGAATATTGCTTGTTTCTCTTTCTTGTCTAGCTATTAAATGAATCACAATAACTTGAGCTTTACTATGGGAAGTTTTACGAAGCATGTATGCTGTGAAACATTGTCATCATTCACATACACCATATGAAATTCCAATGGTTAAGGCATATCCAAATTGGTAGCATAACTCTCCTTTGAAAGGGAGGTAGTCAGTTCAAACTTGCCCTCCCTAAAACTGTTAAATCATATGTATAAAGAAAAAAGCAAAGTGATTGTACAAATCTTATTCTTACTATTATGCATTTGAGAGGAATTCGTAGCTTGGTGCACAGATGATTCACTTAGCATTTTGGAAATGTTTTATTGTCTAATTTTTTTGTTGCTCTGGATTCTTTTATGTATGCCTCTGCATGTTATTCTATGCTAGTTGGTTGCAAAAGAATGTTAATGACTTTAGCTATTTGAATTCTGTGTTTTATTATGCAACTTATTCAGCTCTCGTCTTCAGAAAACTGCCAAAAGTGGTCTTCATATTCTCCTTGGAGGCATTTGTGCTCTAACAGTTGTGATCTTCTTTCGCTTTGTAAGTAACTTATTTCTCTTAGTCTTTCTGACTCTGTATTCCAGCATTACAGCTTTTGATCTATGGATGCATATGCATATTTGTGTTATGACTTAAGTACCTTGGTAGACGGTAGGTATCATGATCCTCAGGTTTCCACAGAAACATGTGATTATAGAGTGGTGCTCTTCTTCAATATAACTATTTTGATAGATAGTGTTGATACACCTGGCTGAGTGAAATATGAATTTGGTTGACGAAGTGGTGCTGGCAAATGATTTGAGGAAAAGTAAATGTAGATTTCTGATTTTCGAAGTTGCACCATTGAAACATCGTAGTCTTTTTTGTCCTAATATATCTTTATTTAGGTCAATCGGTTGCTACTTCTGTGTTTTTATAATTTTGGGGAAATTTCTGTACATTCTGAAAAGTAAAAGCCGGTCCTTGTTTCTCATTTATGGTATGTTCTTTAATGGTCATAACTTGTGGCCTTTGTTTTGTATCTTAGAGTCAAAGTACTGAAGGGTGTATTTAGAATAAGTCCAAATCCAAGCATGGTAATGCTAATTGTCTAACAGAAAGATATACAAATTGTTAGTTTCTGTCCAGCTATAAATATAGAGAATTCCAGCGGCTTTATGCCCCTTGTGAGGCTATAATTTCGTTCTTCCTTCTTTGTGATGGTTTAGAACAAAACATTAGCTTGAAATTTAAATTCTCTGGAATTCTCTGCCTGCAAGTAATGAGGTTTTTCTTTTTTGAACAATAGAAAACCATTTTAAGAAATTAGGTTTTGTAGCATGTTTTCGGCTGTAATTGAATGTCAAGGCCGTGTAAATGCTTGGTATATGGCAATGTTGGGAATAATACTGATCTAAGTGCTAGCACGTGATTTGCATAGCTGGAGAGCTGACTTAATTTGCTTGTGCTCTATTTTTCTTATTAAAATCTGTGCTCATTATCCATTTCTTTCATTTTTTTTTAAACTCTTACAGAAACAAATTTTGCAAAATTTAGAATTGTGTTAAGCAAAACATTGAAGGAAATTTGGTTCATGGTGGTTATGAATTCTGATACATAAATGAAACTGGGCTGATGTTTATGCTTTCACAACTTGCAGATTGTGCTCACCAGAATCAAATATGGACCTGCACGCTACTGGACTATCTTATTTGTCTTCTGGTTTCTTGTGTTTGGTATATGGGCATCACGGACACATGATGCTCATACTACATAGTTTCTCGGAGATCATAAATGCATGTAAACTTCTTTCTTTCCCCCTCTTGTTTCCTTTTTTTTTTTTGCTCTTTTATATTTGGTTTCACCAAATGGTAAAATTTGATTAGCGGCTTTGAAGAACTTCATTGTGATGCATTTGTTCTGTAATTCATGTGAATAGACAAGACCATTGCTCGGGATAGAATGCTTTTAGCAGGAACTGCCATTTTAGAGTATAATGATTTTTATCTGATTGTTTTCATTTGTTTATTGGTTGTTAAAACTTGTTCTGAGAAATCTTTACATCATGGGATTTGAGGACAAAGATTTATTTGACCCGAGATTCAGCTTCCTCAACTTCAGCCTTTCAAGGATGATGTTTTAATCTCTCAAATGGATTTGCGAACTGTGTTTGCTGGCATGAATTGGAGCAAAGAAATTAGAACTCAGGCGGTTTGTGTCCAGAATTTAAATGCAGTAGACCTCTTGTAATCCCCACTTGATTGTCACAATTGAGTGTTTTGTTCTTTTGTTGAGATGGATATTTAACTTTAATTAAACACAAAAACAATAGCTAGTGCCATGATATCTATCCAAAGAAAAAGCATGTTTTAGTTTGATTGCTATCAGATGAGTAAATTCCATTTACAGAAATTGTAACTCGTAATTTTATCTCACAGCACTGCGTCATGTTTTGCTATTATCAACTGGTTATTAGTGATAGTATGCCATGACAGAGGCAAGAGCACATTCTGTCAATGCCCTTATTTCCCTTGTGGCCTTTTGGTGTCCTTGTAAAATTATCTGTGGAAGTATTGAGGAGACCTTGACCTCCAAGACTTCTATTTGATTCCTAATGAAATTGAAGTGATGGTATTATTTGGAACCAAAATTGTCGGTTTAATGTCGTATTTTACTTTTTTTTTTATAAAAAAATCCAAAATAATTAAGAAAAAAATAATACTTTTCAACATATGGTTTAAAATTTTCTAGACAGAGACAACATCATTTCAAAAGTTATATGAATGATTTTGATAGGTTAATGTTAAAAGTAAATATTAAAAAGAAAAAAATAATTTAAAAACCAATTATTATCACAATAAAATATTTGTTATGCTTAAAAATAGTTCAAAAATATAATAAATTGAATTAGTAGTTAAGATCTTGTTTTGCCATAAGCCTCACGATTTAAGGGCAAATACACTTTAAAAGCGCTACAGTTGGATGCTTTTTTTTTTTTTTTTAAATTTACTCTAAATTATTAAAAATTAAAAATATTAATACATTCCCAAATAATAAATACTTTAAAAAACAATATTTTTTGTACCATGCTAAACCTAAAAATGTCTATTATGAAACAAGTGATCCAGCATAGACCTCCATGATCGACAAGCATCATGAAATGGTGTAATTAGGGAGTATGAACCTAAGATTTTCTAGTGGAAATCCCGAGTCAACTTTTTTAACTGCTCAGACCGGGGAAGCTGGTTTCTGACAGTAATAGTAATAACAACACGAAGGCAATTTCTTGAGTTTTTTCCACCGTAATAAACTGTGGCATAAAAATAAGAAAGAAGGAGATTTTGTTAGTTATTGTACTTCAAAGTCCTATGAACAAATAGCCTCCATCCCATCATGCTATTTATAACTCCATTGCAGGCTCCCTCTTTCTCCACTCTGTCCACCATCTGTAACACACGCAGTCATTCATCAAATCTTCAATGTCAGCATACAATTTACCACAAGAGATGAACACAAACTTAACCAATATGTTGCATGAAAAGGCCACCTGAGATTCCAGTTCCATGACAGATTGATTATATATGTGCATGACATGCAAAGCCAAGAATGGAGACATCAAGCTAGAAGCTCTTTACGTGATGACTACCTGATTATTTGCAGTAATGAAAAGCTCTTTATGCAAATCACTGAATCAGTCAGACTGCAAGTAGACATAAAACCCACACCAAAGTTCATGGCTCCACATACAAAGGTATCAATGAAAAAGCTCGTCGTTTTCAATCTTCACGCAGATTAATTCTTTATTATTGTCTATAAAAACTAGAAATAGTATTAATATGAGAAACACAGGGAAGTAGTAGCGTAAAAGGATCAGGCAACCCTTCCATATTATGATTTTATCTTGAGTCAACAATTTGCAACCCACACCCTACCCTTGTGTTGTTTGATTGTTACCAACAAGAACCACAACATTCTTCTCTTCCATTATTCCGAGAACACTTCTCCTGATGACACATCCTCCTTGTCCGCAAATACATGACATATCAACAGATGTTTTTTTCTCTCCACGGAACAATTTCATCCACTCCATTATGGACACTCTTTAGTTTTGTTATAACATTAAGCACACTTTAGCAAACGAGCCAGGGGTTGTCTAGCTCTCACAGTTGTAACTAGTAAGACCATAGCTGTGAGCACTTGTTTTGGGGATAATCAAGTGTTTACGGTTTACTTGCAATTGCTTAACAAAGTTAAAATATACCAGATACTGAACCTGCTCCTTACTAATTTCCACAAATAAATTTATGATAAGCCCTGAAGAAAGATGCTTCTCTCTGGATTCTAATACATATCACGGAACAAATGGCATCACAATCCCTTTTCTTTTCCTGGTAACTGCTAAAATTTCCTCATTTTCAAGCTATAAAAAGAACTTGTAATGAGATTTTCAGAATAACATTCAATAAAGCCCAGCATATTTGATTTATTGTTTCCTACTGACATCAACTATGGTCTAAGCAACTAATTATGACTGTCTAAATATTATGAATGATAACTTCAGCACTCATCAAGTTTCCTTTTAGCTTCAAGCATTCAAGCACAGCCATGTTCATGCTTATAATGTGCTTATAATGTTTCTATCATGTACATCCATCTGTCCCAAAAGGGTACTAGCATCAATCACAAGAGGTTGTGGATGCTTCACAATTCCTGCCGAATTAAAATTCACACATCTAATAATAACAAGCCAACCTTGTCCTCTGTATAACAAACTTCCGCATAAGTAAAAACTCAGTCCCTTCTCGTAGCCTATACAAATTCCACTTCTACTCGTGTTCAAACAAAACAATTTTCCATTTCAGTTCTGTCAAACACGACAGGATAGCTGCCATCATCTAAACTGACGCAGCACCAACAAAAATTCGAGGAGAATCTGAACCTATAATGGACAAGATACTGTAAATAGATTCTTCATACAGCTGACGCCAACAATTTGGGATCAAGATTTAGTTTACGCTTTCCGTTCCCCCCCGCCCAACTAAATTGGTAAATTTCCCATGTCTCGGTTTGAACTTTGAATTTGAGACACCCGTTTGGGCTGTGAGTGCTAATCCAATGACATGTCTAGAGCTCATTCAATGGTTTCAATGAGCGAAGCATATATGAATAAAATGTCTTTCTAAGCACTTATTTTGGAAAATACTACTCCAAAACAATTGATTCAGCATTTCCTGCTATTCCACGCCTAGGCATCATGTCACATTCTGCCTGGCCTAAAACATAATCTAGTCCAAAGCAAATTTCATTAAAAGTAGTCAAATTTGTAAAATCTGTTAGATTAACAATCCTAAAATTCTGATAAGATCATCATTTTCCATTCGACACGCATTTAAATTTCAAGAAAATCAAGATAAAATAGATTTACCCAAAAATCTCCACCAACCCATAACATAACATAAAACTCCCTTAACAATTAGCTAGCAGCAGACAATATACACAAAGAAAAGAGTAAATAAAAAAGAAAACAAGTCCAAATAATAAGGTAAGAACATACCTAGTTATGAAAGGTAGAAGATATCATCAGTCATGAGAAGTATGTAATGCAAGATCCTCAAAGGAGTATTTCTAAAATCCAAAGCAGGCAACCTCAATTCCCTTATCCTACACTCCCCGCCATTTCCTCGTGACACCACATAAACAGGCTTTGAGTCCACTTTCCTAAACAAATACACCATCTTGCTGCCTCCAATTCCATCACTTGGTGTGTTATTTTCCTTAGTCTTGAAAAGAGTCCATCCAACACCAGCTAAAGCCCTTGAAAATTTATCCATGGAATCAATTCTATCACCAGTCAACCTCCAAAACAAAGAAAATGAACAACAATCCCAGTTACTATCATAAAGACTGTCGCTTTCATATCCACCCATGACTTTCTTGGTGTGTTTTGAGTTGATAAACACAAGCTTGAACAACCCTTTTGAGAGTGAAACAAATGAGCGAAGATGGGTTAAAGAAGAAGAGTAAAGTGAAGGGAATGGTAAAGGAATAGCATTGTTTGGTAAATGCAACAAAGATGATGTTGATGTCCATGATAACGATACTGATGATGTACATGGAGTTGATGTCGATGTCGATGGTGATGTACATGATGATGGGTATGAGAAAATAATGTGAGAAAGAGATGGTGTTGGATATAAGTCCATGCCCATGTCTCTTGCAATCTTGGTTAGCCTGTATGTATCTGTAACAAGTTCTTTATTTGGCAAGAACAGAAGTAGTGGGGTCTTTGTCTTCGTCTTCGTCTTCGTTTTGGCTCTTGTTTTTGTTGTGTCTGTATTATTGTCGCTGTTGGTGTGGGTGTAGCTGGTGTTGATATCATTGTGATGGTGATGGTGGGAAAGGAGAGGAGGAGGGTTGTTGATGGTTTCTCCTAGGACCAGAGAGCGTACCAGCTTTAGGGGTAGCATCTTGGCTTTGCTTTCATTCTTCTCTTACCTTGCCTTACCTTAACTGACCACTTGTGTTAAAGCATCTTCTCACAGTGAAGGGTGGTGTGTCTTCTCGGTCTTCTGTCCAAAAAGAGTACACAATGGGCCCATCGTCATTTTGACTACAAGTTAAACCATCCAAATTCCGTTCATCCATCCGAGTGATTTTTTTGACTTGGAATTGGTTCTTCTCCGGAGGAAATCATTGAGAAAGAGAAATAAATAAATATTTTCCCCAGCCAAAGCAATATATGGTAAGGTGGTCTTTGCAATGTTATTGAAGCATCATTCTTTCCAGGTTAAGTTATCAATATGAAAATTTAACTGGAGCATATATATCTATTTGTTATCCAATAAATAGTAAATATAATAAAAGCTCTCACATGTGGTTGTCAATTCCTAGTCATCAACTTATCAGCACATGGAGTTGGAGCCCAGTGCCCTAAGCAACGTGCAGGGAATTGATTTCTCGTATTTTTAAACTTCCATTTCACCCCTCCCATGGTCTTGCTGTTGGGCTATTCACTTGGGTGATGCATGCCCAATGAATACAATTTTATTCTAATATCTGCCAAAAAAAGAGTATAACTGCAGAATCCACAAGATCACTGGTTTAATCCCACCATGATAGCATCAAATTGAGTGAAGAGCATATGGAGGCATTTTAACAAGGAGTTGAACCACCCACCTCATTGTTGTATGAAAGACACAAGACAAGCATACTATCTTTTGAACAAATTAAAAGAGATTCTCAAGATTGTTTCTACAGTGACTTTCCGCCATAATTCGCCTTTTTCTATTTTAAACAATTTGTTCTTTCTAGGGTGGGCTTCCGGGGTGCTGTGCTTGCATCAGATGAAAGTTATTTTGATATATTGGACGGAGCTGGGATTATTTGATAGGGGGCAAAATTAATATAATAAGGTATAATTTTTTTAATTTACTGTACATGAATTGGTCTGCCAATGGAGGATCTATTTGATTTTTTAATTTTTACCAATCCTCCCTGCTTGCACCATTCCCACTAGAGAGAACTCACATGGTTATGCTATAAATCAATCACCATGACAAAAAAAAAAAACAGATTATTAAAATTAATTAATTAATTATCCAACTCGTAATCACTATTCCTGGGTTGGTTTAGTTAAGCTTGGATTGGAAATCGGGTCACACGTCAGGCAATACAATTTTTCTGTTTTGTTTTATTTTATTTTATCTGATACTTGGGCTTGAGAATTTGAACAAGATTCCGATGAATTATAGTCACTTTCATGCCAAAGTTGGTATGCATCTGTATGCTGGCGTTTTAGATTATCAGACATATTGTCTGTCTCCTGGTATTAGAGAATCTTTTATGCGGTTATCTTGTCTTATTTATGTTTTGTTAAGAAACAAAGAAATTGACTTTTCATTAAAGATTCTTCAAGTTATCTATAAAAATAGAGAATAAATCTTCTTGGCCACCTCAACATCTTAAGCTGGCCGGCAGTTGCCATGTTTCTTGACTCTTTACCTTTTGTTACCGTCCTGCGGAGCAGCGTGGTTGATATTGGTGCGAGGAGAAGTTTCACCAGCTGTTATCCAAAGAAGACTAATCAGAAGCATGAAGCTACCCTTTCCTTCCCTCGTTCAGGCCCCATTCGTAAATCAATATGTGTTTGCCTCTCGTATGCGTGCTTACTTTCACAGCTGCCTCATTTGATTTTTCTTTTTGGGAGTTTTTATGCCATGTTTTTATTATTTTTATTTTTTGAAAGCCCTTCTGCGACTCCACCGGTAATGACAAAGAGAAAGAAGCAACCTTTTGATGCCAATGAAGCTCCTTCGCTAGTTAAGGAGCTTAAAGAAAGCTTCAGAACTGGAAGGACAAGGAGTTACGAATGGCGAGTGTCACAATTGAAGGGTATTGAAAAGATAGTTGAGGAAAGGGAGATTGATATTTCGGAAGCCCTTTATAAGGACCTCTCAAAGCCTGAGTTTGAAGCCTTTGTTTCTGAGGTTTAAATCTATTTTCTTATATGTTGATTTCTCCATAATGTTCGGTATGGTGCCTGCATTCTTCATATATAGCTTTTTTGTTGTGTTTTAGAAAACTCTGTAGATATCTTGATGGTAAAAAGCAGTTTCAGATTCAGTCCCGTAATTTGCACATATGGAATATCTGCATACATATATGGTTTAAATCTATTTTCTTGTATGTTGATTTCTCCATAATGTTCGGTATGATCAATGCTTGCATTCTTCATATATAGCTTTTTTGTTGTGTTTTAAAAAACTCTGTAGATATTATGATGGTAAAAAGCAGTTTCAAATTCAGTCCAGTAATTTGCACATATGGATATCTGCATATATTTATGGTACGGAGATCTGCACGTTCATGTATTGCGTTTTTGTCCCTATGATGTTTAATACAGATTGCTGCGGTAAAATCGTCTTGCGAGGAGGCACTTAAAGAATTGAAACAATGGATGAAGCCAGAAAAGGTAACTAGAGAACCACTCTCTTTTGCAAAAAGAAAGAACTGCTAACTGTGAATATATCTATTTAATAACAAGTTTAAGCTAGTTTAATGCCATTCTCTCCTAACATTTCAGGCCAAAACTTCAATCACAGCCTATCCTTCTTCAGCAGAAATTGTGTCTGAACCTCTGGGAGCTGTGTTGGTAATCTCAACTTGGAACTACCCGTTTTGTAAGTTGAAAAATAAGAATCTGTGTTTATAAAATCATGTTCTACTCATGCATTCATACTCTGCACAAAAAAAACATGACTCTCTGTTTTCCATAATCGATAAATTCAATCCACAAATGTGTTGCAATTGGGAAGCTAGAGAATACCATTTAGTTTCAAGATAATGTAATCACATGAAATGTCCACGGCTAAAAAAAAAAAAAAA
>SRLM01000046.1:1712409-1775312 GCA_015708895.1 Populus ilicifolia
GTTTTTTTTTTTTTTTTTCTATCTGCAGTGTTGTCAATTGATCCGGTAATAGGAGCTATTGCAGCTGGAAATGCTGTGGTATTGAAACCATCAGAAATTGCTCCAGCCACATCTTCACTGCTTTCAGAATTATTTGAGGAATATCTAGATAACACTGCTGTTAGAGTTGTCGAGGGAGCTGTTCCTGAAACGGCTGCATTACTTGAGCAGAAGTGGGACAAGATATTCTACACAGGTCTGACACAATAATATTTTATATTTTGAATGCTCTGACCATACAGGTTCAAGGCAATGAGCTTGTCTCCGGTGACACACTGCAATCTATAGTTGGTGATAGAAATGAACTGCTTTTATCAAATGAAAAAATGGAAAACATAATTTTACTCCTTAATCCTGCCAGAAAATACTTGCTACAGGCCCAGGAGATGTGCTCATATTAGATACTTCATCAAACACTTATTACTTCAAACATTTATTTTAGGCTAAAGCACCTCTTTTGGATAAGAATATTCAGACAAGGATACAACAGTTGGACTCTACGAATCAGTGGAAAAATCTAGGTAACTTGAGAAAAAACCAAGTTGAAGCCCAAACTCATACAAGTGCCAGCAACATAATTTTCACATTGTGTCTCCATTCAGATTCTTTTATTGAAATTTTGTTGTTTCACTTGTGTTTCCTTGTACTTGTTGTTCAAAACAGAACACCTCAGATATTACTGATCATAACCTTCCATAAAAGTCACATGAGAATTTAAGTCAACATATATTTTACAGTTATTCCAAAGGCATTTCATAAACAGGATTTGAAACTTTGAAAACACCTAATATTGTCCACTTGATTTTTCATACTTAGTGTAACTGCTGAAGTATAGAGTGCATGAACTGACGCTGCTAGTATTAATGGAAAAGTTATCTAAATTCAAGACTTCAGCTAAAGAGGCCATGCTGTTTTTTCTTTACAGGCAGTCCAAGAGTAGGGCGCATTGTGATGACTGCTGCAGCAAAGCACCTTACTCCTGTTATCCTAGAACTTGGAGGAAAGTGTCCGGAAAGTGTCCAGTTGTTGTTGATTCCGATGTTGACTTACAAGTAAGTACATCGAGTTCATAGCTTAAGAGTGCATCAATCACGGATTCTTTTCCCTGTAGTATTAATTGGCTTCATGTGAAGGTTACTGTAAGGAGGATTATAGCTGGGAAGTGGCAACTGAACAATGGACAAGCTTGCATTAGTGTTGATTATATCATAACAACAAAAGATTTTGCCCCAAAGCTGGTAAGATCATTTTACCTTTTTTAATTCTTTAAAAGGTCTTTTCCAACTGGATTTATTCCTGATGCACTACGGACCCTGAACAGATAGATGCACTACGGAGCGGAATAGAAGAATTTTTTGGAGCAGATCCAATGGAATCGAAATACATATCCCGTATTGTGAGTTCAAACCATTTTTCACGTTTGGAAAGACTCTTAGATGAGTACAAGGTTTCCAACAAAATTGTGGTTGGAGGCCAAAGGAATCAGAAGAAACTGTGGGTTCCTTACATTTTCTGGCAGATTTTTGCTTCTAGATTATAATTCAACAATGATAGACAGGACAAAACATGACTGCATGACCTATCCTTCAATTGCAGAAAGATCGCTCCAACCATATTCTTGGATGTTCCTGAAGACTCTCAACTGATGCAGGAAGAGATATTTGGGCCATTGCTTCCTATTATCACTGTGAGTACGGAGTGAAAATATGCAATGCATGTTGTTCTAATCAGACACTATGATTCAAAGATCATTTTATCTGTGATTTAATAGGTTGAAAATGCGAAAGACAGTATTGATCTGATAAATTCGAAACCAGAGCCTCTTGTCGCGTATCTCTTCACCAATAATCAGAAGCTAAGGAATGACTTCGTGCAAAATGTCTCCTGTGGAGGAATGGTTATCAATGACACCGTGCTGCATGTATGTATTCATCTCTTCCTTAAAACTCACATATACAAGATGTGGACGGCAAGATTTTGTGTTCTGTGTTCACTGAGATGGAGGCCGCGCCACATCTCTCCTCAAACAGACTGTAAGGTCCCCAAACTATTAAAAATCTGCAGTATCATGACTGCAGACAGTCAGTACCGCTGTGCTTCAGGTGCCATGTTACCCCCCCCTGCAAAGAAAAAGGGAGAGAATAGGACTCAATTTCTTGATGGTTAGAAGCAATGCCAAAAATGTGTATCATGAGTTACGCCTAAGGAGTAAATGTGTCAATATGGATAATTGTACGTGGCGTAGCGAAACTGGATCTGCTCCGAAATGAGTACTTTTTAATGTTTTTAGCTAAGGTAGTAGAGGTTAACAAATCGTCTATTTCAAGCTTGGTTTTCAAATTCTGCAGGTTACAGTTTCCAGTTTACCCTTTGGAGGAGTTGGGGAGAGTGGAATGGGATCATACCATGGTAAATTTTCTTTTGATGCTTTCAGTCACAAGAAGGCAGTTCTATACAGAAGTTTTAGTGGAGATTCACCTGTCAGATACCCACCATATACACCAGAAAATAAGAAGTTGATGAGGGCTGTGATGAATGGTGGCATACTTGATATAATTCTTGCTTTGATGGGATGGTCTAGAGATTGAATACATGAATTGAAGATTTTATTTTTTTTTGTTGGTTACCCCTCTCTTGAATGCGTTTTTATTTTTTCAAGTACCAACTGTTCAACAGTTGGTGAGATAATAATTGTATGATAACTTGCCATCTAAACGATTACTTTAAGATTGTTAGAGAGCATCCATTCAAGGGAGAGAGTCAGTGTCTTGTTGAATAAGATTATTTGTTATTTGTGAAATGCTTGGAAAGGAAATGAGAATTTCTGACTTCTGCAATGGAAATTAAAAATTACCAGACAAAAAATGTTTATACAGTTTTCTATTACCCTTTTGGTGCTAGTACGCATCTTGCCTTGCTTACCATAATTTCCAAGCAGTCTTGCGAATCTTTTTAGTTATCTGCTGTTGAACCACCACACTGACACTGGACAAGAGATATCTTCAGAAGCTAGCAGGTCCCCTGTCGTCCCAAGCTCTGGCAACCAAGTCCATTCAGATAGTGTTACAAGCTTGGAAGGCAGTGACACAGAGAGAAAGAAATAACAATTAGCAGCAGTGAGCAGCATTAAACACGTGAAGAATAAAGTAGTTAGACGATGAGGGTGAGGATTAAGTCTAATGAGGTATATTTTTCTATAAATTGCAAAAGTTATTTCTCTTCTCTTTTCTTCTACTTCTCAACCTCTTTTCACACTAAAAACCTCTTTGTTAAGATTGAGTCTTAACAAATTGGTATCAGAGCCTTAAATCCAAGGCAATTACAACATTAACAAAGACTTAAAGATGGTGGAAAACAATAAGGCTAGAGCTTTGGAAGAGAATGGGAGATAATTGGATGAGAGAATGCAAGTTTTTCATCAAGAATTGCAAGATTTCATAGCAAACAAGAGGAGACAGTAGTAAGAACAAGCCAAGTGGAACGAACAACTAAAGGCAGAAATGGAAACTGAGATAGCTATCATTCAGACATTTATGACCGGAAGGGAAGTCGAAAGTGTCACGACCCGAATCCCGGATCCATGACCGGCACATAGGAAAGGTTTCCCTCCAAGGTTCCATACCCATGCGAACCCAAACTTACACACAAACTTATACTAACTTAATCAGAGTTCAACGCAATATTAATAACAAAATCAACTTTATAATATAATTGAATTGTCTTAATACAAGAGTTAATATAATTTCATAGTTTGGGAGCACTAACTAGACATAAAAAAAAATATGTACAAGTTTACAACCAAAAGAGCAGGTTCTGAAGGTCCAACAAAAGTGACCTGCTATCAAGCTATAAGCCTGAAAATGATAAATAGTGAGAGTGTGAGTTCAACAACTCAGTGAGTAGATAATGTTCAATATACACACACAAGATAATACAACAATGAGAAATATATATACAAGTATGGTTTTAAGTTCTTATAAAAAGGTTTCTCAAATAGGTCATAGCAAGAATATCATATGGTAAAATTCGTCAGAAAATCAAAATGCAATGAGCATGAGGCTCCGTACTGTGGGATGATTAGTTCACACAGGTTGGTGACCCCCCCGACCAACTAGGGTTCAGATACGATGTGCACAAAGACTAACACTACCCTGTTAGCATGAGTATTCTGACTGACACACCATAGGGTCATAATCATACTCAAACAAACATATTAATATCTCAAGGCTCAACTCATGACATCAATCAAATCAGGAGCTATCAATTCAGAAGTCAATCCAAAATACATACTGGTTCATATCAAGAATTCAGATTTAATAAATGATCATGCTTATCATAACAAAGATAATAATCATCATATATATTATCAAGAAACATGATCCAATTCATATTAACAAATCAAATATTTATAATATTTCTTATGCATATGAAAAATTATCCACTCACCTGACTCGAAGCAAAACAAAAGTCAAAAGTAGACACCGAAGAAAATTCTACTGACGTCCCGCCGGTAGAATATCAGGATTATCTGAATATAAAGGAAACATACTCAAGAATGACTCAAAAGAATATACAACCTATTTAATACACTTAACTAAGGGTCTATTCCATAACCCTATATGTTTTTAGACTAAACTAGTTATTTTTCTAAAAACCCAAAAATTAACGGTTTTCCCGAAATCTATTCCATAATAAAACAAATAACAAAATGGTAATAATTCACTAAATAATCCTAAATTATTCATCAGACCAATCTGAAAAAGCTAACATCACAGCTAGTGACTAATATGGAATTTATCGCATTTTTAGGGCCAAATTGTAATTTTCATCTAATTGGAGGACCAAACTAAAATTTATCATAAATCCATGAATATACTGAAATTCTGACCATAATTAATCCTCAAATCTGTCCAGAATATCTCATTATACTCTAGGGACCATTCTGGAATTTTACCAAATTTTTAGGGTCAAATGGTAAATTTTTATCAAATTAGAGGACTAAATTGAAAGTTTTAAAATTTCATAACTATACAGTAATTCTGCCCATAATTCATATTTTATTCTGTTCAGAATCTCAGAATACGCTCCAGGGACTTTTTTAAAGTTTGGGGACTAGACTGTAATTTTCCATAATTAAAGGACCAAATTGAATTTTCGTCATCTTCAACCTCCAACCCAGAATTTCAACAGAAACCCACTGTTATTTCCTTATTTCTAACACAATTTCACCATTCAAACAAAATCCATAACTCAAAATCATCATTTTCATCTACATTCTCTCAAATTCAACTTAACAATCAATTAACTACAACAATCAACCCCTAACATTTAATTTAATTCATCAATTAAACCTACAACATAATTTCATAACCCTAACATTTATCAAAACCAAAATTAAAGCTTAATTAACATATATTTATACATAATCTTACCTTTTTACTTATTTCCTCCAACTCCTTTCTATTCCCTTTCTAGTTTCCCTCTTTTCTCTTCTTCTTCTTCTTTCTCCCTTTTCTCTCCTGCCGATTCTCTCTCAAATTTCAGATCTCTTCTTTTTTTTTTTTTACTTTCTATTTATATTTATCAAGTTTTGTTGAATTACTACATTACCCCTCATTCATTTATACCCATACTTTAAGTCATCAAGGACTTTATTGTAATTTCCTACTCATTTATTCAAAACATCACAGAAAGGGATGGCAGGAATTAAGTTGACGCCTGGGAAATGGTGCATCTACAACAGAATCATAATCCAGAGGAAAATGTGGGAATCAACGAAGGCCATCAGGTGCGTATAATGTAGCTTTACATAAAGTGGAGTTGTGCATGTTTCATAGAGATAATCCACGAGGATGGATAAAAAAATATAGTAAGTTTCTCAAGTTGCATTTTACTCCAGTTCATCAGTGGTAGAAATTGCTTCACTTGGACCGCAAGGCAGTGGTATAGTTTAAAGGATTTTCGGTAGGATCGAGACCATAACCCTACGAATTGGGAGGGGTTTGTTCGATGCCTTTGTAACAGACTTGGCAGCAGAGATCATGTGGTAGAGGCGTTTAACAAATTGGTACACGATAAGGGAGTTGAAGAGTATATTAAAAGGTTTGAGGAGCTTAAATCCTAAAGAGCACCTTGAATCCTTCACTATCAGTATCGTAATATATATCCAGCTTTATTAGAGGCCTCAAGGAGGACATTAAACCGACATTGAAGATCTTGAAATCCGGAACATTGGTACAAGAACTTGATTAAGCAAGGTGGTAAAAGGAATCTAGCCAAGTTGTGACAAGAAGAAGCAAGATGATACCCAAAATATCTCTTCTTGACATAATGGTAGGTTATCAGGTAAACCTTCTTACAGCACTCCTTACAATGCAAGAACTAACGTAACAGTAGGGGGTAAACGAATGAATGACACTTTATATGAAAGAAAGAAAGAAATTAGGATTGTGTTATAAATGTGGAGAGAAGTTTATTCCAGGCCATCAATGTAGTAAGAAGAACTTGAATATGATAAAGGGAGTGGATGAGGAAAATGAAGAATTTTTAGAAGTAAAAGAGGGTGTAATAATGAGATTGTGGCTATTGAAGATCAAGGTGATGCGTTTATCCCTTAATGCATTGGCTGAAAGTTATGCTCACAACACAATAAGGATTAAAAGGAATTGTCAAAACAAGAACCTTATTATTCTTGCTGACAGTGGAAGTACTCTTAGTTTTATTGATGAACATGTGGTTAAAGAGATCAAGAGTACTACCATTGAAAAAACGACTGTATTATCAGTAATTATGGCCAATGAAACTGTATTAGCAGTAACTGTGGCCAATGTAAATGTCATGAGGTGTAGTGTATTCTATACAAAATTCTAATGGTTAATGCAAGGACATCAATTCCAAGCAGACAAGAGGATCTTGAAGTTAGGGAGGTGTAACATGGTTATGGGAGTGGATTGGCTAAGACTTTATTCGCCGATCCTATTCGGTTTAATAAAGATGAGATTATCTTTCAAGAAGGAGGATTAATCCGATCCTATTGTAATAGTGGTTCCAACATGGTCCAAGGAGATTACGGACACCAGCAAACAAGATTCTCAGTTGCAGGAAATAATTAATGGGAAATTGGCAGGAGCTGACAACTGGCCTGAATATAGTTTTACAGTTGATATATATACTCAGGTGTAAAAGGAGAATTGTGATCGGCAAAGGAGATGACCTGAGAGAAAAGGTAGTTAAAACAATTCAGAATTCTTGTATAGAAAGCGCCATGCTAGGATAAACAACACTTACGGGAGATTTAAGATTGTGTTTTAGTGGCCTTTAATGAAGCAAATGGTAAAACAACTGCTGAAGAATTGTAATCATGTCTGTGAACAAGCTAAAATGGGAAGGAGAGCCTATCATGTACTGTAGCGATCATTGCCAGTCTCAAGCGGAGTTTGAAGGGATTTTTCTAAGAATTATTTTTCGATCTAATTAAATTATACTAATTCTATTTTGTTGTCTAAGAAAAAAAAAAACTTTTTGAGACACGCGTACCTTCTTTTTTAACAGATAAAAAGAAAATATAGTGGGCCTACAAATCTAAGCAAACTTTATAAAAACCCTTGTCAGTATTTTTGGCAATAAATTCCGAGCTAGCCATCAAACGTGTTTGTAACAAGAAAATCACCGAAACCCTATTTTCTTCCTATTGGGATAACCTGGCATGAATATCAGTTACTGGGCTAACATAATAATAATAACCATCAGTGACTGTAACAGCTCTGTTTCTAAATTGGGTTTCTTTCGGTTTTTTTATACCATTGCTGTTTCAGTCAGATTGTCAACGTTCTATTTTTTATTGGACAAGCGTTGATTGAGTCCAATTTTACTGATTAATTGCTGCAGGAGGTGAAAAAAACGGATGGGGGTAACAGAGAATGCTTCTGCTCATGTTTGTCTCTTTTCTAATTACTATAATTTATATTTCACTGCTTTTGCTTTTCCTTTGCTTTGTGGTAGCCCCATTGAACCTGTTGCTTACACTGTTCCGCCATCAACATTACAGGAAAAGCAAAACAACTGTTTCGTATATTTTTTTTGTTTTATAAGAAAATGGTTTTGAATTGTGCTTTTGACATATACGGATTTTTTCCTGCTATGCAAGCAATTTGGGTATTTCTGTAACATTCTTTTTCACTCGTTTGAAAGTAGGATCCCTTCGTGATAGCTATAAATCATGATGCCAATTTTGTATGAATGAGGGAGGAGCCCTGGTCCGAAGGAAGAGATTATTAACATGCAAGACCCATTGCGCTGCTAGTGGTAATCATCACAATTTAGATGCACTAATCTAGTTAATGTGAGCATAGACTTGACTCTTAAGCTGTGAGGAAAGAAAATGAAAATACAGGTTATAATTGTTATATTTGTGGGCTTATGGAAATTTTTGAACATGCTATTTCTTTTTGTGGGCTTATGGTGTTGGTGGGTGCTTAATGTATTGTTGATTTGTAATTCCATGCACAGGGACTAAAATTTGATGTGGATGACATGATTGTGAAAATGGCAAGCCAAGACCAAACCAAAATGCTGCGCATCAAACAGCAGCTGGCCACCATAGACCACACTCCAGATCACCCAGTATACCCTGTCGTATGTTCCCTTTTCCTTTGTGCCTGCTTCTCTAGAAATTGTTTTCATGATACCTATGAGTGTAGCCATGTTGATCTCTGGTTCGAGTCCTGCCCTTTTTAAAGAGAAACAAATGAAGAATGAAGATTTCATTGACTAGTTTTCAATTGGTTTGATTTTTCCATACAGATGGTGCATGAGGCAATTATGGATTTAAATGAAGAAGGGGGATCGACCAAGGATGCAATATCACAGTTTATCATGAGAAAGTATGATGTTTTTCAGGTTGTTCATGTGGCTAAACTAATTGAACAATTAGAGAAACTTGTGGAGAAGGAAGAGATAGTTTTTACATCTGAGAATCGTTACATGCTTCCAGCTGAGGACTCTGGTTCTCCTTCTAAGTTAAAGCAGGGAAAGAAGCAGTCGGTGGTGCAATATGAACTGGATCGGAGAAGTAATAAGTTGCAAAAGGTCAATGAAGGAGTTCAAGTTCAAGAAGATCAGAATGCAATTATAGAAATAGAAGATCAACCTGAAAGTGATAAAGCAAAAGAAACACAAGCAGCTCAAAGTGAAGGCGTTGAATACCATAACCATTTACAAGAAGATCAGCTTAGGGTATATGAGGAAGAGAGGTTTGAGATGACTACTGAGAATTTTTCTCAAGTTGTTGAAGGACAGTCAAAAGTGATTGTAGAAGATAGATACCAGCAACCTGCTGGAGTAGATGAAAGACATGGAAAAGAAGTTAATATCCAAATGAGGGAAACTGAGGCAACTGAAGAGCGAAGTCAATTACAGCAACAAGAACTCCAAGTGACTGAAGATCAAGTGGAAACTGAACGTCAAAGTAAAGTAACTGAAGACCTGCATCATGTCGAACATCCTGAAAATGAAGAAATTATGGGCGAAATTCGACCTCAGGTTCCACAAGATTTGTATGTTGACGAACATTATCAATCAGAGGAAACAAATATTAGAACCATTCCTATGCAGATTGAAACACGAGGAAAAGAAGTTGGAGTGATTGGAGAGGAAAAGGCATTGCTAGAACAGGATAATAAAGTGGGGAACAATTCTACTGACATTAGGTTTGCTCTTTTCTTACTTTGCAACATTGTATCTTACAGTCTTTCTTGTTACTTTATCTTATCCCTTCTCCTTTTCTGATTAATTAAGCCATACATCGGAGGTTTCTGCACAACCTGTTCGAGATAAAGACATGATAGCTATGCCAAGTTCTTCTCAGACAAGTCAACAATTAGATCATGTCGGATCTTCATTGTTATTGCATGCTCTGAAGGTGAAAGTTTAAAACTCGAGTATTAGTTATTCACATGTTAAACTTGGAAAATTGGTTACTAATTTGTAAAACTCGTCTTATTCTGTCCCATGAAACACGTTTTAATTGTTTGTTTAATTTAATTTGATCATTAGGAAAAGTGTATAAATGCGTGGAAGAAGTTAACAGAAGCTGAGCATGAGCTGATGGATGTTCTTAGCTGTTTGAATTCAATGGAAGCAATAGCCAATATTCATGAATCAGAGCCAAAAGCATTGCCACATTCTGATTATGTACCCAAAGATCCAACGCAACTTCAGCAGAATCAACAAATTGAGCTTCCTAAACTCAAAAGAACTGCAGAAGTTCAAATAACAGCAATGCAGGAATCTTTTCAAAACCAGAAAAGGCAGGCTTTACCTGGAAATCATGATTTCCCATCGAAATACTGGTCAGAAAAAATTGGTGTTTCTCCTACTCAGCAAATCATGCACTTACAGCAACTGGAGGTGGAGAAACATCAAGATTTTCCTAGTTTTAAAGGTTATCTAAAACTTCATGACCCAGAAAAGGGGTCCAAGTCGTGTTCAGTTGCATGTTCTTTGGAACCCCAGGAGTTGAATCTGGAGCAGAGATCAGAGCATCATAGCACAATTGTAGAGGACCTTCAGACTCCCGTCAATTTGGAGAATGTTGAACTGCATGTTGAGCTGCAGCAACGATTGGATGTCCCTGAGCTAGAAAAGGCTTTGGGAAAAAACTTGTCTACTGATGGAGAATTGACACCTGCCAAGGACATCGCTATAGATAGAGACCAGGTTGAGCCTGAGAGGCCTCCAGGATTTGAGGTTACAGAGGAGCAATTTTCCCAAGAACGGCTGCAGGGTGCTGTTCCTTGTGGTGATGCAAAGAAACTCGAGCCTGTGGTAGGAACCATGACATGTTCATTTTTATCTTTAATTGCTCGTGATTTTTCTTATGCCTTGCATTCCTTTTCTATCATTTATTATAATCGGAGACGGTATGAAACAGACTGAAGATAATATAGAACTGACTTAATATTATCAATGATGTTAAATATAGTACCATAGAACATACCATTCTATAGATATCACAAAATGAATTGTGTGGCTATGGAATCAATGCAGCTCGTGAATGGGCAGAATCTTGAACTATCAGTCAAAGAAAGGCATATAGAGGTTGAAACGATCACTTCAGAGCAGCAATGCCAGATAAAACAGCAAATACAAGAGAAAGAATTACATCCTCTGGAGCAAGGGGCATCTAAGAATAAATCTGAATCAGGTGCAGCTGGAGCTACTTCTGATCAGCAACTCCATAACATTGGAATGCTTCAAGATCCAAAGCAAATTTTGGTGGTACATGAATCATCCCGATTAACGAATCAGCAAAAGAAGGGTCATGGCAAGAGAAAGAAAGTAGAAATGGAGCTGCCCCGGAGGGAACTATGGTATCGTGGCACAAAGGCATCTGAATCTAATCTAGCACATCCAACAGATGCAAATGATGTTGATTCAGACAGACAGTGGAAACTAGATCATCCAATCCCTGAAAGACCTCAAAAGAGAAAACCAAAGAAAGTGGAGAAATCATCTCAATCAGTGGAACAGGAACGGAAAGATCAGGGTAGGAAAAGACTTCTCAGATCTCAGCTTGCACCAGTAACATCTGATGAAGTCAAAATGCTAGAAAATCCAAAACACCAAGAACTAACATCAGCAGGGGATTCTATTCAAACTCGGCAGAAACAGCAACTACAGTCTCGAGTGCAATGCTCTTCCCAAGCTGAAGAGATTATGGATAAAACCATGGAAGAATCACAACCCTTACAAGACCAAAATAAACAGGAAAGTCAACTGGCATATCAACATCGAGGGAAGCTAAAGCCTGTTATGGATACAGCTAAGGGGAAAATTTTACCTGTAGATGGTGAAGATCATCACAAGGAGCTGCCATTGCATATTCAAGGGCAAAGGCCTAAAGCCATGACCAGTACAAAACTCATAGTAAGAGAAATATCCTCAAGCCATCAGAGTCACAATGAGCAACAGCCCAAGAAACGTGGCCCAGGAAGGCCACCTAAATCATTATCACCTGCATCTCAAAATGTCAACGTACCATTGTCTCCACAGACTCAGCTTAAGCAGAAAAGGCTTCAACATGATCTTCAGAAAAATGGCCAATTGGTGCTGGTCAAGGGAGGTTTACAAGATCCAAATCACCATCAGTTGCAGAAACCATTTCATCATGACCTTCACAGGACTGGCAGCAATGCAGGCCACATTTCAAGAAGAAAAAGCCTCAGAAACGCAAAAGTGATGGTAACAACCAAAGGGAAGACATCCAATACTTGACCGAGGGAATTAAAGGACAGTGTAATGCTATTCTTTTCTTTTTTTTCCAAACTTTTCAGGGGCATTTAACTTGATGGTGTTTTTATTAGCTTTTTCAGTTTTCGGTTTTTTGAACATGGATAGGAAATGTTATATCACTTTCCTTTTGCTCTATCTTCTATTTATTCTAGCCATGATAGTTCGAATTCTTTTTTCTCCTTTTGTTTACAAAATCATTGCTTGTAAAGTTTTGTGGTTCTTGAAATGCTTATCTAATTGCATGACCAGGTCTTTAGTTAAACTTTACCACAATTTAGTCACTAGGTGAGATCAAATGCCTTTTCTTTAGTAATATGAACTGTGAAGAATATAGATCTCATCTCTAATCAGTTTTTTTTTTTCCTGATCTTGTATTCTCTCTTTTATCTCGCTCTCATTTATTTGGAAACCTTAACATCATCTGTAGATTGGTCGTGATTTTATCATCGCTGTCTTTCTTCTTAATAATGATAAATGGATTAACGACAAACTATAAGAAGACATGCCTGGCAGCATAATTAACCGCAAATTTAGTGGTTTGTATGGAATTTTCTGATATTGTTGGCCGCCTCATCATTTCCATTGGTTGCATAACTGTATTATACTTGCTGCTTTGGTTCTATAATAGTTCGATATATTTAAAGCTTTCGGTCTTCATTCTCTTGGTCTTGAGATTAGCCAGCAAAGGGTAATGAGGTACTTGTTTGATGGAGAATATGTGGATTAGTCTCTACTTGTATTTTTTTTTTTTTTGTGTTGCTCGGTGATGAACAATATGTTCAGTGCTAACATTAGCTTGATAGTGCATTTCTATCAATTCATGATCAACTTGACTATGTGATTTGTTGATCTGGTTCTTTTTCCTTTTCTTTTAATTATCATACAAGTCTTAAATCGGGTCCCTATCTACCAGAAGTTTCGATTGCACCATTAATTTGTTATGCAGAGTAAAACAAAGTCGTAGGACTTCGCTCATCGAAGTCCCTTGTAATATGGTGTGCAGAACAAGCGATCCCATATGGCACTTCGCTATTTAGGATAAATTGTGCAGTTAGCACAGTAAATAAAAAAAAATAGTGAATTGATATAGGTAAAAAAAAGATTGACGAAATAGCATTGTTTGACTCTCAAGCTTTTTAGAAATACGATATTTATTAAATGTTGTTATTTTTAAATATAACAAGATAGTTTGGTGTTAGTGTATCATCTCAACACACTTATGAATTCATGAAGATTTATACTTGTATATATATTTTTTATCCATATTTATTGGTAAGAATATATAAAAAAAAAATATAAAATCTTGTTTCATCACTAATCAAATGAATTATCCTGAACTATCTTTTCCCTAAGCACTAAACAAAGGGTCTCAAAGCATTATCCTCGCATGTAACAAGTTTTTTGCTTGCTAGCTTGTTACCTTTTAATTCACAGATAATAAAATATATGAAGTTTTTTTTTTTGTTGAAAAAAAAAGGGCTATTAAGAAAACATCATGCACATAAACACAAATTATTGTTCACAATGCTAGTATAAGTATTGTTTAGCCCTTTTAACAAGAAAAAAAAGATTAACCTGCTATTAAGGGGTAATTAATCTGTTCTTTTCAACATGATTATTTTTAACACGATTAATTTTAACATGATTATTGGGATTAATTTTAATATGATTATTGGGCATAATGCTATGGATTATGGATTGAGAATAATTTGATCTTTCCAATACTTCAATATCATATTATAAAGATTATATTGCACTTAAAAGTAAAATCTATTAAAAGATTCATTAGAGTTAGTTCTGTCTTTTTTCATATTTTGAAAGTATAGTGTAAAGATCTTCATACCCTTAACAAAAAAAAAAAAAAAAACCCTAAAACTTAGAACAAGGGGTATTTGTATATTTTTATCATGATATTTCTGTAACTAATAGGTTGAAGCAGAGTGGTTTGATCTTTTCATCAATTAAGATAGTAGTTAAAAAAAAAGTTATTGGTGTATGTGCAAGGACAACACTTATGCCTTTCAAGCGACTAATATGACATCGTTCCATGTTTAAATACTGCCTTTCAAGACAACGTTTAAAGTGGCTCGACATGTTCTTTCCAAAAGTGTTCTGTGTGTTGAAGACAAGGGAGTGGTTGAGCTTCGATGGAGTTTTTTCTCCACCCCTCTTTTTTTCACTCTTCTCCTCGTAAAAATTTAGAGGTTGCTTTCATTTATTTGTTGTAATCAATTTAATTCTTATTATTTTTATTTTTATTTTATTTAAAAAAATTATTTTTCATTTGATTTCATTTAATTTTTATATTAAATTTAATCCTCATCTTTTTTTATTATTGTTTTTATAATCGAATTTTGTTTTCAATTTTATCCTTTAATATTTGATTTTATTTTTTTTATCAAATATACTTATTTTTTATTATTATTTTTGTATTTTTTATTACTTTTATTTTTTAATTTCATCCCTTAATATTTTATTGATTTATAACTTTACTTCACTATTTTTTTAGAGTTTTTCTTCTATGGTGTTGGTCCCAAGCTCGTGACTAATATTACGGGTTTTGAAAGTTAACATGTATCGATTTTATTTTTTTAGAATACTTTTTAATTATTTTTTAATTTTATTATTTAACATTTAGTTTATTAATAATTGATCTTCGTGTTTTTATTTTTGTGTTTGTTGTTCTTTTTATGAAGTTATCTCAATCTTATATTTATGGTTGCAAAGATAGTAACTCAACTCGAATTGACACAAATATTTTATTTTATTTTTTGGTTTCACCCAGGATATTGGGGTTGTTTTATAATTGAATTTCATGATTTTTTTAGTTTGCTTTAGACATTATCCTGGTGTAACAATAGAGTTGTAGATTTGAAATGCTAACTTAAATGAGCTTAATTTTTTTTTATTATCTTTTTTACAATTGACAATTTTTTATATATATTTTTGTTGTATTTTTTACTTGTACTATTTAAATTAGTTGAGCTTATTAAATCAAGTTAAGTTAATAGCTGGAGTCTTATAATTGTTTTTTTTTTTAATATTTACTTATTTACATTGTCTTAACATTATTTTTTTACTTTGAAAAAAAAATGAAAGGACAAGGTGTATGCCCCTTTCTCGCATCCAGAAGCAGTTCAGGAACACGAATAATATTTTTTTTAAACAAATTAATTTTTTATATAGGTTTTTTTTTATCATTTTGATGTATTGATGTTAAAATAATTTTTAAAAAATAAAAAAATATTTTAATAATTTTTAAGCAAAAAAATCTTTTTTAAAAAATCCCCTTTGACACTTTTAACTATACTTGTAAATGTATATTTAATTCCATACGATTTTTAATCAAGTTGCTGAGAGTTTGTATTCTTTGTTGCATTAAGGTGTAGTTGGGGTTGTCACCCTCCTCACTGTAGATAAAGAATACAAATTGTCATGGAAAATGGAAAAGTGAAGCTGCAAGGGGGAAAGAAATTGTACATGGCAAAAGAACAAAAGGGAAATTGCCGCAGCCTTCGAGGTGTAGCGTTCCATTTTAAGGATTTGGCTTTTGATGCAAATGTCCCTCTCATGGAAGTTTCCGAGAAATTTTCAATAATAATTCAAGCTAAAACAGAGTATCTGAATATGCCTTGCCATCTATTATAGTGTTTTGTGCTTAGATGAAAAGGCAAATTATATACCTTAACTTCCTGCAAATTCTTTTAGTTGCCTTTGCATTTATTCCCAAAAAAAAAATAGTTCAAGATCCATTAACATGATCCTCCTGTCTCCTTGGAGAGAGAATAAAAGAACACCTCATTTGAAGAAATATCGATTTTTATAGGTGATTAAGCGAAATTTCAAGAACGAGCAATGCCCATGAATCCATAATCTCCCAAGCAAAAGACCCCGTGTCAATAAAAACCAAATTTGGACTCATATGGGCTTTTAAAAATAAACATAAACAAGTGGAGTGACCATGTCTTAGTTTTCATTCAGATATTCTACCAAACATTTGTGGTGTATTAATTAACTCACGTACTGTCTAAAAGAGAGAAATGGGAAAAGAAAAGGAGGGTTTTCGTGTGGTGGGGGTTTTAGTGCTATTTTTGTTTTTGGGGTCATCAGTTACTAGTGACGATAGGCAGAAAAGGTGGAGAAAGGCTATGGTATCAGGTGAAACAATGGCTTCATCAATGTTGATCAATAGAGTTCCATCATCCATTGTGTTACCGCTTCATGGGAATGTCTATCCTAATGGGTAAGGGCATAACTGAACTGGGTTTTGACTTCTTGTTTTTTTCCTTGTTTCTTTGTTAAGTAAGTGATAATCGCATGTTCTGTGTGTTATCATGTAATGATATCAGGACTTTAGTCTCTGATTCTTCGTAATTTATCGACTGAAATTTCAAAACCTTGCTTGATAGCTATGCAATAATTCATGGAGTCCTTCAGTTGTGTTCGTCTGGATTCTGGACTGTAACTACATAAGGCTTTGTTTGGACCTTCTTGAACTCAATCATTTGTTACTGAAATGACAGAGTTCCATTTTGCAGGTACTATAATGTGACTCTCAACATCGGCCAACCTTCAAAACCCTACTTTCTTGATGTAGATACTGGAAGTGACCTTACATGGCTCCAGTGCGATGCTCCCTGTGTCCAATGCTTAGAGGTAAAAATCATTATAAGAGGTTTTCTCTGTTTCGTCCGACCAATTTAATGACAATTTATGGGGGAAAAAATCATTTAGCATTCTTTTCTTGTTGTTGGTCATGCAATCAAATGGTCCAACCTGCATGATCAGTTCTGCGATGTGTAGAAGATTGTATGTATCTTGTCCTTGAGGCTTAAGTTAAACCTGAAGAGCGGAATTATTGTATGATGCTGCTACTCGGATATGACTCCCTAATTGTTTTTCCAATTTTCATTAACATATAAATGGATGGTAGCATGCGATAACTTGAACTCCTTGATTCTTGAGCTTTCTCGGATGTGGTTAGTTTCAGCATAATTTTGTCACTTGTTTTATGGTAAATCTGTAAACCTCTGCTGCTTTGCTAAACGCAATTATGCTCCTTCCAGCTCAGTTAATCTTGAATAATCACTGTCTGGCAAACTTGCATGTGATTCTAATTAGTTTTCAATGTTCTATGCTGTGTGTTAAACAAATGAAGTTATGTTCTTAGTATAGCAGATACCTTAATTATTTTTCATTTACAGGCTCCTCATCCATATTACCGACCCAGTAACAATCTAGTAGCTTGTACGGACCCCATTTGTCAATCCTTGCACTCTAATGGTGACCACAGATGTGAAAACCCAGGGCAGTGTGACTATGAGGTTAAGTACGCTGACGGTGGCTCATCCTTTGGCGTACTTGTCAGGGATACCTTTAATCTCAATTTTACAAGTGAAAAGCGCCATAGTCCTCTTCTGGCCCTTGGGTTGTTTTCTTTGCTTTCTCTCTTTATTAAAACTTTATGAGACTCAATGCAATTTTCAGTTGGTTGGCTAGTATGCATAATGTAAATCATTTGTTCTCTCTTTGTTCTTTTTTCCCTCAAACAGATGTGGATATGATCAGTTTCCAGGCGGATCTCATCATCCCATAGACGGAGTACTCGGCCTTGGCAAGGGAAAGTCTAGCATTGTCTCACAGCTTAGTAGTCTGGGCTTGGTGAGAAATGTGATCGGCCACTGCTTAAGTGGGCATGGTGGAGGATTCCTCTTCTTTGGGGATGATCTTTATGATCCATCTCGTGTAGCTTGGACACCAATGTCACCTGATGTGTAATTAGGCCTGATGGATTTCCTTTCATGTTTTTGAAGTTTAGCTTTTATATTCATATCTTTGTGTTCTTATGGTAAATGCTCATCGTGCATGGCAGGAAACATTACTCTCCTGGACTCGCTGAATTAAGCTTTGATGGGAAAACTACCGGGTTCAAAAACCTGCTCACAACTTTTGACAGTGGGGCATCTTATACATACCTTAATTCTCAGGCGTATCAAGGTCTAATTTCTCTGGTGAGCGGTAGAAAATCTAGTAAAACAAGACAAACATAAATGTTAGATAAAGAGCCTGGCATTTGCATTAGTACAGCATGAGCAGGGTTGGTCTATTATCATGTACTTTAGTCGTCTGCAGTATTTGTTGTGAATACCTGATATTATTTTCAAATGAATCGTATGTTATATACTATGAGAAAATATTTTTTTTGCCTTAAACTTGCAGTTCCCCTCGGTCATTATCTTAATTGTCTATCTGCAAGACTGTTAATAAGTTGCCATATGCTTCTGATGCTTGGAAGTTAAAAAACAATGTTTTTTTCCCGATTTGGCTTGAAGCTCAGATTAATTCCAATAGTAAACCATCGTTTGAATATCAACGCCCCATATTCATGCGGTATTTTTTTCAGTTGAAGAAAGAATTATCCGGGAAACCTTTAAAAGAGGCATTGGATGACCAAACACTCCCACTTTGTTGGAAAGGCCGGAAACCTTTCAAAAGCATACGTGATGTCAAGAAATACTTCAAGACTTTTGCATTGAGCTTCAAGAATGAAAGGAAATCCAAAACTGAGCTTGAATTCCCACCAGAAGCTTACCTCATAATATCAGTAAGTCCACCCTTCAATAGTTTCCCCACCTTTGATTTTTCAAGTTTAATTTATAGCTCAATTAGAAGGAGCCTTTGCATGTCAATGAATGCTGACAATATTTTTTTCCAGTCCAAGGGAAATGCTTGCTTGGGAATTCTAAATGGCACAGAAGTAGGGCTGAATGATCTAAATGTCATTGGAGGTGAGAGTTTCTGTATAATTCGGAACATAGCTTGAAGAATCGAGATTATCAACCTAGGTTTGAACTTAAAATTCTTTTAAACTTTCTTTCATGTGGTTTTATCAGACATATCAATGCAAGACAGAGTGGTGATCTATGACAACGAGAAAGAACGGATTGGATGGGCCCCTGGAAATTGCAACAGGCTTCCTAAATTCAAAAGTCT
Organism: Populus ilicifolia; assembly: GCA_015708895.1. Classification (NCBI taxonomy): domain Eukaryota; kingdom Viridiplantae; phylum Streptophyta; class Magnoliopsida; order Malpighiales; family Salicaceae; genus Populus; species Populus ilicifolia. The sequence continues at coordinate 1,731,733 of SRLM01000046.1, forward strand.
CATCATTAGATCAGAATGAGGGATTTTAAAATCATTAAAAACAAAAGCCCTGTACAAAAAGCTTCTAAGCTGTTAGTCTCTAGCATTGTGTTCTTCATACATTATGTGCAACATGATTATCCTTGAAAAGTATGCATTTGTGAAACGGTGAATCATGCATGGCCCACAGTTATAATTAATAAATATTTAACAAAATACAGAGTCGTATTACTTTCACTGCCTATGGATCTTCAAATTCAAAGTGCGGGAATTGTTATACTTTCTGCATCCACCATCAACTGGTTCGTTCGTATAGAAAATCAATAAGATAATACTTCTTTTAGGTTAAACTTGGCAAGACTGTCAACATGGACAGTGAAGATTATGGATGCGCCTTCACCAACCCAACAAACCAACCTGCTGGAAGGCAATATGAACGATGGTTGTTCTTCTATGGCCAGAATTTTCAAATCTTGCAAGGTACACATCGTATGAAACGAACGTGGAATTCTTCGTCTGTCAAGCCCGCATGAAAGTATGTGTTTACTTGCTTTCGGCTTATTCTTCATGTTCATCCCCTTATAAGCCCATCACCATCACATCGCCATCACTTGCATTTTTTTTTAATTTATGTAAAATCTTTCTTTTTCCTTGTTCACACGTGGCATTTTGAAATTGCAATTTAAGCTATATAATTTAAAATTTTAATTTTAATTTTATATGTTTTTAAATCGGTTTAATATACTAATATTAAAAAATATTATTTTAATATATTTTTAAATAAAAAATACTTAAAAAAATAACTAACATCACTCCAAAACAACCTCAAATTACAATAAAAGATAAATACTGCAAGAATCACAGCCTCTTGCATTCTTCAAACTTTGCTTCAAATTCAATAATTTTAAATTCTTGAAAAAGAGCCCACATTAAAATTTGTATCATTTTTTTTTTAATTAGATATACCAGTCTTCTTAAACTTGATTCTTCTAATTGTTTTTTTTTAATTATTTGTTTATCATTTCTCAACAACAAGCATAGGCGCTTAAAACTTAAAAGTCTCCACTTTCGCTTCAATTTCATTAATTTTCAATTAAAAAAATTAAAACATTTCAATATTTCGCTTAGTATTTTGCACATGCAATCCGCGGTAAACTATTATTTATGCAATCTCGGGTTCCCAGGAATATAAGAGTCTTTCCCATTAAATTTGTTAGAAATTATATTAAAAAGGGTGTTAATTAGTAATTTCATATTTTTTCTACAATATAAATTAATTTTTTTCTTATTTTATTCTTTTACATTTTATTTTTATATTAGATTTCCTTTTTATTCTTTTAATTGTTATGTTTTTAGTCTTAAATCATTTATTGAATTAATTTATCTTTGAATTTTATCCTTTAATTTTTTGTTTTTATATTTTTATATTTTTTTATTGTTATCTTTTTTTTAATTGAATTTTTTTTCAATTTCATCCCTTATGATTTGATTTTATTTTTATTTTATGTCAAATTTGATTATCTTCCTTTTCAAATATTTATTTTTTCATATAATTTTTTTAAGTTATCCCTAATTATTTTGATTGGTTTAGAATTTTATATTATTATTTTTTTGAATTTTTCTTTTACATTATAATTTGGTTTCATAATTTGTGTTACAAATTATAAAAATTAAATTTTAAAAAATAAAATTAAAAATAAATTTTCAACTAACTCAATAATAGCAAAGGATCTAGTTGGCTTTAATCATATTTAAAGTTTGGCCATAAATGTTTTGATTTCTAATTTTAATTCTTAACCTTTTATTAGAATTTAATTGTTTTTAATTTAATCCCTAGATCTATAATTTTGATTTTTGATTTTAAAATTTTTTTGTCTTCATTCTCTTCTCTTGATTTTTATTTTTTATTTTTGATTCATTTGTTAACTTAATTTTTTTTTCAATTCAAAATATTTTTATCCTCTTATTTTTTTTAAATAAGATTTTTATTTTTTTAATTACTAATTTTTATTCTTTATTTTTCTTATTTTAGCATTCGACATTTTATTTATTGGAATTTGATCTCTTTGGCTTTTTTCCCTTGTTTCTAATCCTCATCAAAAAGTCAATTTGAAATAATTATTAGGTTGAGTAAGCTGAATTAAGTAAATTTAAATCAATCAACGCCTTTTGTTTTATATAATAAATTAAAATTTTATATATTTTTTTATTATAAGTCATGAGTTTGAGTTGATTTTATTTTTTTTTTCTAGTTATATTTTTTGAAATTTTTTTTAATATTTTGTTATTTTCTTCTATAAGATTTATTTAGATGAAACTTATTTCATGATTTGATGAAATATGTTTATCCTAATGGCTTAGGTTTTTCTAAAAATTATTTTTATTTAAAATTTAATTTTTTAAAATAAAATATTTTTTTTATATAATTTTCTTTCACCGCATAATCTTATCCTTGTGATGCTACTTGAAAGTTTTAGTTTTGATAATCTTACCTGGATTTTCAGGGAGTGAAGATCATTATTTTTAGTTAATTTTCTATAACCTAGGATCATTAATTTTTCTTTATTTTTTAAAATACAATAACAATACTTTATCATTAATGAAAGATGATAAAAGTCATAACACAATAAAATAAAATATAAACAATCATAAGCACTTAAATTCCTTGAACTTTCTTGAATTTCACTAATTTTTGAAATTAATGAAATAAATTCTTGTAAAATCCTACAAGAATTCCCTACAAGAATCATTACAATGACATATTAACATCACTAATGCTGATTAATCCAGCCATGTTCCCTCACCAGCTTCATATAATACATCCCAGGTCAGAATCTGCGACTCCATCCCTTTGATCTCCCACAAATGTCACCTCCATCTGAAGACTCCAGGCAAATTGTCCGGGCCCAGATGCAAGAATACAACGACGTGTGCTATTTTTACCTATAAAATTAATATGTAGTCTTTTTTTTTTCTTTTCTTTTTCTGGTGATTAAAAATCAAAGCGGCCTCTGTAAATACATGAACATGTCCTGCAGAGGTGAGAGCTGGTCCATTTGGAACTGAACTTGTGAAGCAAAAGGGTCGTCTTGGAGGCCATCTTCAATGTAATTGAAGTTGAAATCAAATGCACTATCTAGCTGATCATTCCATGATTTTGGCTGGCTCTGAACCTCCCTCTCGCAAGCGAGCTCAGGTGACAGCACGTGCTCTGAACAACTTGAGTCTGTATGCAACCTTGGGGTTGAATCAGACGTGTCCATATTTAACAAGTCATTGCCATTACTCATCATCATCATCGTTGGCGCTCCCATTGTTGACCCTCCATTATTGTAACCAGACATTTCGTTTATGTTGGGCTTTTGCTCTTCCATTTCACCATACTTTGCGATTGATTTTCTATCTGCAGGAAAATGCTTCTCTATGCTTCCTTTCTTGTTGTATATTCTGCACAATACCCAATCATCTAGCTGCAATAACAAAATATTCCGTGTCAATTACTCTAAATTATACAATAAATTGATATATGGGTTTAAAAAAAGAAGAAAGAGGAGGAGAAGAATAAAGGAAGTACCCTAAGGTTATTTTTCTTGCCAGCGGACCTATCAACATTAGCAAGGCGGTATTCGTGCATGATCCAATTGGTTTTGATTCCTCTGGGAGCTTTGCCGGCGTAAAATACAAGAGCCTTTTTTATGCCAAGTGGTTTGGGCCGGCCGATGGGTTTATCTGCTCCGGTTGCTTTCCAATACCCGGTTCCAGCCGCCCGGTTCGGCCTTGAACCGTTTGGATATTTTCTATCCCTGGGAGAAAAGAAGTACCATTCCTTTTCACCATACAGTGCCATTTCTGAAAAACAAAATTCACCAAATAATTATTAAGAAAAGAAAATCAGGAAACCAAATCGAGAATTTTGAAATCTTTCTCGTCCACTTGTTTAGATCAAAGATCTATATATCAAATTGATGAACAAATGGCTAAGAAAATTTATGAAATATTTCTGGGTTTTATTATCTATAAAACTTAATTGTGTGAAGGTAAGGAAATATCCATTTGACTATCTAAAACTACAAAAATGAATGGTAAAGAAGATCTCATCCAAAAGAGAAAAAGAAAAACCTTTATTTTTCTGAATATTGAAATTTAAAAACTCAGTCTAAATCTTTCAAAAAAAACCAATAAATCAAACAAGCTGAGCTAAAACCCTTTCTTCCAAGTTAGATCAATCACTCAAATCTGATCTTAAAACCACAATCAAAACTCTAAAAAAATCATTGAAAAATCCCAAAAAAACAATTACCTGGAAGCTGCCAAGGATCATACTTGTAAAGATCAATCTCAGCAATAATAGGAACAGAAATTGATTGGCCTCCACATTTCTTAATCAAGTAATGATTCACCAACTCATCATCTGTTGGATGAAATCTAAATCCAGCTGGTAACTCCAACTGATCTGCTGCTGCTGATCCATTTCCCTTCATTCCCAGCTTTTAAATTCGTCTTCCTACTCCTTTTTCTCTGTCTTGAAGCTCGAGCTCTAGGCTAGCTACTTCTTGCTTGGCTTGTGCTTAGTTCTTCTTCCTCCTCTTCTGCTCCCTGTTTTAGCTCTGCTTTATGTTTATGATGCTTTCTCAGAGAGAAATGAGTTTTTATAAAGGACTTCGAAAAGGACAAATACAGGACATATTTCTGAGGACACGTGGGGTCCGTGTCTATCTACAGACAAAACGTGGGAGTTTGTTTGTCAGGGGGCTTGATTTCCGCCCTTAGCTGAACGCAGCCTGTGAATCGTGACACGTGCACCACTCCTCTAATTAGAGCTTGCCACGTGCTATTGCTTTTGTCATCGCTTCCGTCACAGCCTTTGTCCACTCCTTACTTGAAAGTCGGCCGTCAACAGTCTCTCAGGCTTCGCTGACTGGTTTTCGTTTTTTTGTCTCACGGTCAAAACCCCAATCATCTACAGTCGATTTATCCCTTCAAGCTCCATCAATAGGATACTGGCACGTGCGAAACACTTCCTTGAGCCCGAAGATTGGAGTTGTCAATGGAGTGTTGGAGATTTATGCCTGGAATGCGGTGTAGGAGAATGAGATGTCGTTCGAAGGTGGCTTTGAATTACACGTCAGCGTCATCGGAGCCCACGGAGGATAGATGACGTCATACACATATATTCCTAGTGATATTGGATACTGTCGCTAAACGTCAGCACTTACATAAAAATCAAATTAGGAAAACAAAAAAAAAAAGAGGGCAGAGAAAAGTCAGTCGTGCCATGTTGTGGTAGCTGGGAAGAATAATATCATGGATCGGATCGGATATCCTTGACCATGTCTAATATATAACATGATACCAATTCTTGCACATGGAGTTTTAAGTTTTTGTACATGTTATGTTTTTATGTTTTTTTATGATCTATTTGTAACGAGGGTGAACATAAATCTATTTATCGTTTAAATTAATTTCTCAAAAGTTAATATTAAATCTCATTTACAATAAATTATGCATAACTAACCTAGAACTAGAAAACTAATAACCGATCACCCATAGAAATTCAATTAATATCAATAAAATTTCTAATGGAATAATTATGTTGGTAAATTAATAATTACCAATAGACAATATTTTATCTGTAATTCAGTTAATATATACCAATAAAATACTACTATCAATATATACCAATAAAATTATAGATAAAACATTCAATTTTTTTTTTAAAAAAAAGCAATTCACTTACTTCTAAGTTTTTACTGGTGATTTTACCGATAAAATCATTGAGAGATTCAAATTGGGATTTCCGTAAAGTGATGTGATCAATTCACCGTCAGAATTGCCAACAACATTATACTAATTTAATAATTTTTTGAAAACTCATTCAATTTATAATGAATATTATTTATCTTTATTTTTTATTTTTGATGTTTAATAAAATTTTATTTGCATAATTAATTTTTTTACCATTACTTTATATAATTTTATATTATTTATTTTAAATAATTTTTAAACAAACAAATTTCAAAATATACACCGATGGATTTATAGAGATAATACATCCATCGGCATTTTATAAAGAGCCGCTGGAAATGCTACAATTACCGACAACTTTATAAACTGATACAATTTATCGGCAATTCACAAAGAGTGATGGGAATGCCACACTCACTAACGACTTTGCAGACAGAGCGAGTCTATCAATATTTTACTAAGAGCTAAAAAATATTTATTAGATATACTATTATCACTAACAAAATAAATTTGTCAATAACATATATAGCCCATCAGCAGTTCATAGAGAATGGTAGAAATGCCACACTCACTAACAACTTTGTAGATGGAGTGAGTCTGTTGATATTTTACCAAGAGCGGAATAAATTTTTTCTGGATATGCCACTATCATCAACGAAATAAATTTATCGGTATATTTCTAGTGGGAATTTTTTTTGTGAGCATTTTTTATTTATAAAACCATCAACAATTTTTTTTTTGTTACCAATGAACTTAGTGACAAAAGGTGGTATTATCGACGAAAGAGATGCTGACAAACACTTTTCATCAATGATTTAATCGGTAAAAAAACTTACCAATAGAGTCTGAATCTTACACGATGGATTATATCCATCTATAAAATTATGTAATCTAACCAGTGGGTAGTGTTTACCCTAAAAATATGATGCATTATATTATAAAAAATTAATTTCCATAGTGAATTCACTCTAGCCTCTTTCACATAACAATGGCTATAATATTTTTTCATGTCTATTTCTTTTTGTTTTTAGGTGCTAAGTGGACATCAAGAGAAAAAATGGCATCTAAAGCCACGCCACCCTAGGAAAGATAGCTCACCATAACAATCCCATCAGCTTTAAGGAAAGGAAGGTCATGAACAAAAATTGAGGAAGAAGAAGTGAGAAGAAAAAAAAGGGGATGGCAAATGAAATTGGATCATGAGCACATTGCTTGTGTTGATGGTCCTAACCCGTAAGGGTTTGTTTAGGATTGGAATAGTGGTGGCTGTTCAAAGTACTTTTCATTTAGAAATACATCAAATTATTTTTTTATTTTTTAAAATTATTTTTAATATTAACACATCAAAACGTTCTCAAAACATAATTTTTTTTTATTTTAAACAATTTTTTTTTTAAAATACGGTGCAAACTACATTCCCAAACACAGTCTAAAAAAAAGCTTGTCACGATGATTCCAATGTTGTTTAGGAAGGCCATAAATATAACCTAAAGGAAGCCACGTGCTGCTTGAATGTGATGGGGCTTCCTCACATGCCACATAGACAACACAAATACCATGCTTTTCCAACCCTTTTAGTTTAATCCCTAATCAAATATTTTTCTTATATGATCCATAATTCTTTGATAACTCATCATTTTTTTTTGTCTCTAATTCTTAGATGGCTTTTCAATTCGATCATGGACTTTATCTCACTCAAGCCTAACTAGGGAGAAAAGATAGGAAGGCGATGAATGGGATGGATGATTATTTTGTGTTAGCTCATTGTGGTTATATCATGATTTGAATTGTAAATTTAATAGTTTGATTGAAATCAATTCAATATAGTATTGTCTATTCATTTGAATACTTTTTTTTTAATTGTTCTTTGACATTTTATTTTTCACAATTAAGCCTAATTGGGTTAGGTAAAGATTAAAATAATCACAAGCCAAAAATAAATTTTAAAAGTTAAATTTAGTTTTGAACCAAATGACTAGATTATGTTGAGGCTAGCATGGTTAAATAAACCATGTTAAGCCAATACAATTGAATTTAAAACCTAGATTATGCAAAGGACCATGACATGTATAAGACAAAGCTAAATGAATGGAAGATAAATAAATTATGTTAACAACTTATTTTGATTTCATTCAATTTTTATTTTTATTATTTAAAAAATAACACATGATTAAATAAAGATGCTCACACTATCATGTTTCTTTTTTCTCATCCATTGCTTAGAATCTTAATTAGTTCAGTAGTTTTTGTTTATTGTTAGCATCTCTTTTCACCATTTACGAAGGCTTATAATGATCATTTGATTTTATTTAATGCATAGACCTAGCTTTTAATGTGCATTCCAAATTCTTTTATTATCAACAAAACATTTCACATCACATCACTTATATTTTTTAAAAAAATTAAATTGATTTTTAATCTAATCGCAGCGTGAGCACTCGACATAATGGTAGCCTAAAGTTTTAGAACCAATTAAGTATGCCTAAAGGGTCGTCTTCCACTATAATCACCCGTGATATTGTTTTTTTTTTTTTTTTAATTTCAAAGTAATTCATCATGGTGTCAATAATTTCAAATTTAGTATAATTCAACGACCACTTCCTTGAATTTCATCACACCAATGACCATACATGGTGTGTCTGTGTGTGGTCCACGTAGCTATGGGCAAATGGTTGGTTAGGTGATTACACATGGAACTTGGAAGGATAAATATTAACCAGGGAAGAAACACTCGATTAGTAATTGATGATAATAATAATAAGAAGAAAAAGAAAAAGAAAAAGAAAAAGAAGAAGAAGTTGAGTCCAACATAAAAGATAGGTAAGATGACGTGGGACCAGATCAACGAGACCCAACTATAATGAAGGCTGCAGGGGGTATTTTTTGTTTCAGAGCATGCTATGTGAACTCACCATGGTGGTCCGATTTTATTTTAATTTTTTTTGAATAAAAGAAATGCAAAATATAGTCAAAATAGACATAACCCTGAATATTAATCTGACTAATTAATTAATTAATCAAATGCAGCTGATTAAAATTAATCCCTTCATTTTGAGTTTTAGACTAACTTTTTGGGTGTTAAAACAACTAACTTTTTACATATTAAAATTAAAATGAAGACGTTTAATCTTAATAAATATAATTTAATTAATTAAATTTTAGATTTATTTTTTATAAATTATTAGTTCGAGTTCTATAAATAATATTAAATTATTAAAGATTTATATAATCAATAATTTAAAAGTACATAAAATTAATCAAAATATATATAAATTAACCCGCATGCATTAATGAAAAAAAAAAAAAACCCAGACGTCTACTACATATGATGTGATTTTAATTAGAATATTAGCTCCCAAAGCTGATATATTCCCATGAATGTATTTTATGATCGCCTCTACCGAGGGAAGACAAAGAACAAACAGAAAACAGAAAAACCAAGCCTCGTGGCTTGATCTAATACCATGCATGCAGGCAAGAGGAGCTGTATACTTGGCGAGCACGAAGGGTCTTTTCTCAATAAAAAAACATCCCTTCATGTCGATTCAAAGCCATAAAATAATGTCACTTGAACCCCCTCGAAGAGCCATGTCGACGATTCCACATATCCAAATGGGTTACAGGAAAGCAAAAGGTGCGATGGATACATATATTATATGTCGGTAGTGCATGACATATGTGCCTGGATAAGCATGTGGAAGTTACCTGGGAAGTTGTCGGCCAGCCTAGCTGGATACATTTGCACTGGATCATCCCGTCGGGGAAGGATTTATCTGAGACATTCGATAATGCTAAACTTTTTCATGGCTATTGGGCCTAGCTCTATCTATCAACAGCTCTTGGATCTATCTATAATTCCTTTCCAAAGTGGCATGACTTTATTTCAAGCACTTTACTATGCCGCGACATTCTACTGGCTAAACTAGCCAGAATTGTATTTTACAGACATCATTGATCCACTTTTGCATGTTCCTGTCCAATTTCTTCCCACTCACGATGCTGCTGTCTTTGATCACATTACATCGCAGTTGATGAAACCATACTGTTCATGATGTATTCATCACTACGCCGTCTCGTTTCCTATTTCCAAATTAAAAGTTGTGATTCTACTATGATTAATATAGATGACCAAGTGGTGAATAATAATGTTGCTAAAGCTTATGATTTTATCAAGCGTGAATGCTGCTTGAAAACATCACAATCAAGATAGGTAGCTAGCAGCTAGTTGTTCCAAGGCGAAAGGATGGGAGAGGTCCAAGTGAAACGAACATGGTGTCACTGTTCTCAGAGCCTCCTTCTTCGAAGGTTCTTCATGATCCTATGCAAGCTGCCAATCTTGACTAGACTTGTCGATTTGCCTTTCGAGGGATCTAGGATGTGCTTTGGGCATTGAAGTAGTATTCCGGAAAGTTGTGAGCTCTATGACATCAGTGCTTCTCTCAGACTTTGATGTCACAAGTGGCTCTAGTTTTTTCAATTATAACTAGCGGAAAGATAATCAAAGAACTCTCAAGTATACGCCTGCATAATTCATTTGGTACGTCGACTACCAAGTTCTGGCTAGGTTTTGGACTTCTGTCTATTTCATTCCTAAACTACAATTTATTTATTTTTAATTAATTCCCTTTTGTGACTTCAATCTTGTTTTTAATATCCCTTGTCAAATCCTTTTCTATTACATTTTTCTCTTCTTATTATATATTGTTTACATTTTAATTATCATAAAATAATATTGATTGGCCTATATATGCACCTGTGGTCAAGATTCAAACGGACAAGGAGACTATTTTGAAGAATTATATACGCACGCCGTATCTTTATTTGTTTATTTTGAAACCAGTCAAAATAATACCGATTTATTGGTATTTTTTAGTTCGAAAAATGAGCTGTCAACTATAAAATGGACTTAACCCAACCAAAACCCTAACCATAGTTCTGATAAGGAAAAGGAAGGGATAATCCAAACCATGGTTAATGGGCCACATGTTTTATTAGTGACCTCCTCCTGGTTTTTGTATCTAGGGTGGATTGGGTAAATTACCCGACCCATGGAAAAGCTCTAAATAGGGTTGGGAAATTATTGTTTTTAAGTGAGAGCATGGGCAGCAACAAGTCAACCACTCTGCGCATGCTTATTTTATTTTAAAATATCATAAAATATTTATAAATATTGAAAAGAAAAATAATTGATATATAATTAGCATAAAAGGACCTTTTTAGACAAAAGATTGGTAATAAAATTAATGAATTTTACTGAGCAATCAATGTTACTCAGACATGGTGGCTTGAGAGTCAACAATGTATTAGTTAGTGGGAGAAATTCTTGCAGCCCAAGTTGGTCTTCATGTGTTTTTAATCTTCAATTGACTATATTTCTTTCTTTTTTTTGTTAAATATAAAACAATCTTCTTCCTCTGACAGCAAAATTATCAGGTGAGAAAAAACCGACAAATCAATTAAATTAAAATAATTAAAACATTAAATTATAAAAAAATAAATTAAATATTTAACTCAGTTTAGTTTGATTTCGATATAATAAATTTAAACTGAAAAATTCTAATCAAAATAAACCGGTTTAGTTAAAAATAAAAAACTAAACTGAAATGGGTTAGTTTGAACAAATTTTTATTTTATTTTTATATTTTATAAATTTTTTATTTTATTATTTTTATAATTAACAAATAAACTAAAACTAATAATACTCTAATTGGAGTAAATGTTTTTTTTTATATATATGTTACGAGCATGATAAAATCCTCAAAGAGGCCGTAACTCAGCGGTGTGTTGTGTCATCTTCCCTCGCTAATGGGCTTCAGCTGATCGGAAAAAGAAGTCCTCTCAGTTCCTTGTCGTCTTTATCATTCATCAAAATTAGGTTTAAAAATGATAAGAATAAATTAGGGGAACAAGAAAGTCAATTTAGGTTTAAGTTATTATACCTGCACTGATTAATTATTCACAGGCTCTACTCTTCTCTTCCACGCTCGACGGAATTCAATCACGCCACCATGACGTGCAAGACATTCTCCACTATGGGTCTTCTTGTCTCAGGAACATCTCGATAAATTATAATTCAAAAAGGGTAAAATTAGAAGAAGAAAAAGGTAATCGAAACTTTTCGAAAATATAGAAATTGTTTAACGCCTTCAACCCAATATATATATTAAAAAGCTCAAGATTTTTAAGTATATATATATTTTTTTATCTTGATATTATCATGTCACCTTTCTTATGAAATCTCATGGACAACATGCTTGTCTAACGTTGTATCATAGAGAGACCCTTGGGGGAATGTTCTGGTCATTACATGTTGGCTAGCTGGCTAACATATTGGTCTCGAAAGAATTGCTGGTTGTTGGGATAAATATACCTTAAAAAGTCGACCAAACACGTATATGGTAGCATTGTTTCAATACACATATTCTTGTCAATGCTCAATTTAAGGAGTAAGTAGCATGATGAGACAGTACATAATGGTGAATATAACTAGAACCAACCTTTATAACAGAGTGTAATACAAATTAGAAAATATAGGTGATGTGTAGATGATTCAATATTAAGATAATATGTAAGACTCGAACTCTTAACTCAAACACAAACTTAAATTAATCCATATTCAACAACACTAACTTAGATATATAAGAAAAAGATTGTAAAAAGATTTGCTTTTCCACTCTTCTTTTAGCTTGAGTTTTGGTTCAAGAAATGTTGAAAAAGTAACTAAGTGACTACATCTTATATTATTAGGAATTTGATTATTGAAGGATTAAAGAAGAAATTAGAATTTTATTCTAATTTTAATGATTGAATGATCTAAAAGTTTTCATTAAAGCATTAAAGCATTAGAGTGATAATTGGCTTTAAATAAATTGATTTGATGGCTAGAATTATGAGTTTTAGAGGAACACGTGATTTGTTTTGGAATCGACAAATTTAAAGAGTGATTAATCGAGATTCGAGGAATCCCAATCAACTAGTTTGCTTGGTCATTTTAGTCTATCGATTGACTCAACAATAGAGTTTTTTTTGTTTGTTAGGTTCGATCGTTTTGGTCATTTTCTTGAATTTACATTTTAATTTTGTTAAATTAAATTATATTTGATATAATATATATTTAATAATTATATAAGTATTTATTATGTCTCGATATCGGTATACTTGTTAGTAACTTCGTACTAACAAAGAGTCATTATTTTATTATTTTATATGTACATAGTATTTTATATACATAATTGGTAAGAGAAACACTATCCTATGATAATTGATATTTTCATAGTGATCATTTTCACTTGTAATTTGATCTTTGACATGTATTCCACTATTTTATATTAATATGTATATTTTTACTTTTGTTTCAGTCATTTTAGTTATATATTATCACAATTGATGGCTTATACTTATAAATATATAAAATATATATTAAATGTTATTTTCTCATTAACTTATTTGAACTTCTCCCTTTGTTTTTAATATTAGCAAGTGAACCTTATTAAGTGTTTATGCTTCTTTATTTTTTTCAATATGCTTTGTTTATTCCACAAAGCTTTCTTTTTAATTTTAATTTGATATCTTTAATGCTTTATTGTTACATTGTTTTAATTAAATATGGATTTTAATAATATAATAAATATTATAGATTATTTATTTTAATAATTAGAATTTTTGAAGTGTTATTTGATTTTATTTGTTTTGAAAAATATAACATTTAAAAATTATTGAAACACTATGAAATCTTTATAAATATATATATATATATTATGAGACTTAATGTAGATATAATATTTTTACAATATCATTTTTGCATTACTAGTCATGAACATGAGATTTGGATCTTGACATGATAAATAGTAACAATAAACCTCATGCACACGTAAAGTCCTAACAATTTAATAACATATTCAAACCTTTCATTTCTCTTTTAGGCATAAGTTGCTTCAGCATTCCTTAAACCTTCAGAAAACCTCCTAGTTATTCCTGAGGAATCCAATGGAGATCTTTTTGTATTTCAATGGACACCATTTCATAACTATTGTTATTGTAAAAGAATCATTTTAATTTAAAAGTTTAAATTTTTAGATAAGATTCCATGATATAATTTATATTATTTTTTAATATATTATCTTAAATAAAAGTTTTCTAAACTTGAAACTTGCACAGGTCTAATCTATATTACTTTATACTTAATTTTTTATCAAATAAATAAGAATAATAAAATTCAAATTTATAATTACTTAATCATTAAAACTCTAATACATGTCAAAAAATTATTATAACATAAAAGCTTAAACTTTCATGTCCTTTCTAATAGTTACAATAGCTGGTTCCTAGTTACCAACGTAGTTGTCAACATTTGAAGGACAGGAACACCTTCCCTGACAAAATCAACTGAAACTCGGCAAAGATATCCAAAACATTTCGTTCAATACTCTAGATCAAAAGCAAGAACAAGAAAACACGCTCTTTTCTTTTTTCACTGTTAATTTAAGACGCCATCCACAAGCTTGCTGTGTTGTTCAACAAGAAGTGTGGCTCCTAAAAACTTGGCGTGCGCCTTCATGGATGGAATCTTGCCAACACACACACACACACTACTCCTGAGTCTGTTCTAATCGCTTCTTTCTTTTTTGAGATTTGCCTCCCAAATCTGTATGCCCCCTTGATCAAATTAGGCTCCAGATTGGGAATTAAGGAAGAAAGAAGAATTATTCAAGAACAAGAATATTATAAGAGAGAAGCAGAGAAAAAACGGAGAGGAATTGACACAAAGAGGAGAGAATTTCTTTAACATTCAGTACACACCGTTTAACCATTAAAGCTTATATAGCACAACTAATGGCAAGGTAACGACACAGTCAAGGAGAGACTGCTAACACTCCTTCCTTGCAAAAACCTGATGAAGTTACAATTGCTTCATTCCTCTCAAGTGCTTTCACTTCCTATACCCCTCAATTCTTTCTTTTCTAGATTTTGAATTCCATGCCTTGTTCACTTAATGAGGTAATGGCATTTCGGATCTGGTGATGATGTCCCCATGTCCAAACCCTTTTCTGCCACATGCAAAAGGTATAGCTGTCCAAATTCTTCCATGCAAAAAAGTTCTCCAGGCCTGTCGATCCTTAATCAATGATCGATCATCTTGTTTCCTGCTGTGGCATGGCCTCCTAATGTAATGAATCCATGCTGACAAGCTCCTGATTTGAAGTTACAAATGCCAACATAACTTGAATAACACCTTGAATTGTCATTCGTAAAACGCCAAACTATCTGCTCATGCAACAATTGAGGGCCAAATAATAACCCTTGCGTACGCATTTCTTAATTCCTGAATCCATCTTATCCTTGTTCATGAGATAGGGTTAAGAAATTACCCTTGGGACAGTACGCTGCTATGTTGTATTCAGTTCTCTTTTAGGAATGTCCGTGACATGGTCTTAAAGTAGTAATTACAAGAATTTATAGAAGAAGAATAAACTACGATCCATTGGTGGGAGATTTACATTCAAAACTCGACTTATAAAAGAAAAAAGTGATCCCATTGTAGGACATTTAAATAGCATACATTTTCTTACATTCTTTGTCAAAAATCTCGGCGTCCGACATCACAGAAACTGAAAACGAGCGTGACCTGCTACCCAGGGATGATCTTCGTATACTCCTCATATTTGAGGACTCAATCCGATGTTTTACAACCCAGTAACACATTGTCCCCAAAGTTGTAACCATTATAGTTGCTCCTATAATTGTCACTCCGATAGCCAGCCATTTCTCATGCTCGCCCACGACAATATATGACAGTGCCAAAAATGCAACTGAAACAAGCGCACAAGCTATCCACATCAATTTGTTTATAATTGCCATCAATTGCTTCTTTGCCTTGTTCTCTATGACTACAACTGATGTCTGCACCACCACAACTGCCAAAGAAATGAAGAGCGCAATAGAATCAAAGATAAAGAATATGATGAATGGAACTCTTGTGGCGATGTTTGCTTCTCCAAGAGACTGTCCAGGTGGAATTTCTGAAGGGTCGTCCACGTATTGGCCAGGGACAGTGAAGATGGCTGCGAAGGTAACTGTCGCAATGAGAACACCAACTACAGTTGTCGAGTTGATGGCATTGTTAAGCCCTTCTGCGTGCATTTTGTTGACATATTTAGCGATACCTTGCACATGCTTTGTAGTTTGACGTGTGTGTTCTAGCTGGTAGTGGACTTCATGTTTTATGTCACTTACTGTTTGTTTCAACCCTCGCGCTGGGTTTTTTTCTTGTAGCTTAATAATTTTGGCACTCTGACAGCCATGCTCCTGCAAAATGACTCGAATTTCGGGATGGCCAGTTTTCTCTGCAGTGTCAAGAGCAGTTTCACCAGTCCTATTAACAACCATCATGTCAGTTTCACCATGCTGAAGTAGCAGCGAAACAATCTGCACAAACAGAACAATATTATGTCGGCTTACTCCTATCATCATCAACGGAATGATTGCACATTCTAAATTCATTATCATGTAGAAGTACAACCTAGAAAATTGGTTGTACAATTGATCCAAAATTTCATATGATGAAGATTACAATTTTCAAGCCCCAAGGCGTTTGGTTTCAGTAAGAGTCTTGGACTGGAATATATCCAATTTACTTACATTATATGCCCAATCTGTTATTCGACTGAGGGTCTAAAATTCAACTAGATCACCTTGAACAATCATAGTTCTGACAAGTTCAGTCAAATAAAGCAAAACTGAGAAATATTTCAGAATTTTGTGTAGAAGTCAAATAGCAGAGTGATTTCAAACCAATAAAGGAAGCAGCAGGTCAAATAGGGTGCACCATTGAGGGATTTTTTTTCCTTGCCAATGAAAATCTTAACAAAACAGTTAAGAAGATTCTTCAAAATAAAATTAGGCATGCGAGCTGCTTATGGAGAAACTTAAGCTGCAAGCCCCATCTTTTGAATACCACAGATGGATTTTGAAACAACGAAGTTTGCCTTGAATTCAGAGTTTTCACTCAGTAATCATGTGTTGTCAACAAATATGCTTTGTTATAGAACTGCAAGCAAAATGAAAAGATGATTCGACTAAATTGAAAGCTGTGACACTGCAACTCCTCTAGTACATTCAGCTTAACAGGAACAAGAACCACACTTGAATTTTTTTTGAATCATCCACAAAATAATCACAAAATTTTATTCCTTGTTGACATGTTAAGAGGTTAGAGAGGAGAAATTTACCTGAGCTCTTCCTTTCCTGGTTGCTATATGTAAGGCTGAGTTGCCCTTAGTATCAACTATGTTTATGGATGAAGGCTCTGCATGAATGAGCTCCTCCACCACTACAACGTTCTGCCCCTTCACTGCCATGTGAAGTGCCGTCTGCCCCTTCTTATCTTTCCTTGTCGCTATCCCACGCTCTATTGTCAAAAGTGCTCTCACAACCTCCAAGTGTCCATTTCTAGCTGCAGAATGCAAGGCAGTTTTTCCGTTGCTTTTAGCAATGGTTGCTAGGCTGCTGCCTGAATCCAACAAAAAATTCACAATCTCTATATGCCCTCGTGTTGCAGCCGTGTGCAAAGCTGTAGTGTTTGTTAAATCAACTGTCATAGACAATTCTGGATGGACCTCCATTAGGACTCTCAGTATCTCTGCAACAATAGAAAACAAAACTCAAGCATTGTTCCTAAAAGGTAATTAGCAAACGGAAAACCCTAAGATTATATCTTACCTAAATCCCCTCGTTTTGCAGCAACGTGAAATGCATCAAATCCATTTCTTGCTTTGATACCAGCACTAGCAAGATCATAATACTTTATCATCTCTCTAACAACATCAACATTACCATATTCCACGGCAACATATAGGGCAGTTTCTCCTGATTGGTTTTGCTTCTCTAACAATTCCTTCAATTCTTCTTCTCCGGTACCAGTTAGGATCTCCATTACAGCACCTAAATTTCCTGCTCTAGCTGCAAAAAGCAATGGTGTATCATCTTTTTTTCTTATCAACTGTTTGGTCATCTTTTTCTGGGACATTGAGCTGGGCAGGCCACCAGATGACTCCATTGGATTCAATTGTCAAAAAGGAAAAATCTCTTCTAACTCTATTCAATAACTGAGGTCTTTCTTCTTCTTTCCAGCAGAAATCCTGATCAAATTTTGCATCTTTTGTTATCAAGACTAACTATTTATTTAAAGCTTCCCATGCTATGATAATCTCCGTTGCAACGGACGTACCTCTTGGAAAAGTATTACTAACTCAGCGACAAAGATGTTCTCTCTACAGATAGCACTCTTGTCTCTCTACTTGACTTTGATTCTCCAGTAGCATTTCTTTTACCACTTCACACTCTCCTGGCTTGGCCAGGGTGATTGACCTAACAGCTTTACTGATATGTTGTCGGTCCCTACACCTCATACAAAATCAAACAAAACCTTAGCCCCGGCCCATAATTGGAACCAGAAATGGGGTTCTTATAGCATACCTCTGTCATTATCCCAGGTTCTTTGACACATAAATGCTCTGGTATTAAATCCAGCTTGAAAAATCATCTGCTTCTGCAATAATACACATTGGACTTTAATTCACATAAGAAATGTGAAACCAAAAACTCAAACAGCATGAACACCAGAATACATGTCAACTATCTTCTTTTATGATGGTGGGAGATTCTTTCCCAATTCCTTCTCTTCACATTACCTTCTAAGAGAGAGGATAGATGCACATATGTTAAGAAATACAGCAACTCACACCACAAGAGAAGAATGTTTGGAGCTGCATTGGAGTTGTAATCAAGGACAAGATCAGTTCAAAAGATGTTTACAAATCGCCTCATCCATTCATCATTGCCAATCAATCCATCATGTGAGAAAACACGACCAAGTATAGTTTCTTTTGAGGGAAATGTAATGTAGAAAGTGGGCAGTTGGATATAAAAGTGACCTTGAAGTTGCAGAGGAATTGTTTGACATCCATGGAATGATTCTGCAGATCTGCTGGAGAACATGGCCACGTTAGTTGCTGCACATGCTGTCCGAATTCCTGGGTGTGTGCAAATGGCAGTGGTTTTTCCGTAAAGAACAGGAAAAAGGACAAGAAAACGAACAGCCATTACTACTTTAATAGCTGGTGGACTCCAACTCCTACAAAGATGCTCCTTTTTTCTTCCTTTTTTTTTTACCCTCAGGCATTGCCTTTGCCTAGAAAGAAAAAGGGAGTGGGGAGCACGAGCTCTGGATCCTTAAGAGCAAAGGAAATTATCCATTGCCTCGGGCTCTTGGTCAACACATTGAGTTATTGATTTGATGTCAAATCACATTTGTGATGTCAAATTAAATGCTCAAAAGTTCAATATAATGATTAGTTCAGTTTGGACCGATTGTTGTAAATAGAAAGAAATTTGTGGCATCTAATCAGATTGAAATGGTTGTTTAAGCATGTTATTTGACATAAAGTTAATGTTTTTGATTTTGATTGATACATTGAACATGGGCATTAGAGAGCAAATCTCAACTGCTAAATACTTCGATAATTAAAGAATCCAGAAAAAGCTATCTATCTCTCCATTTATTATTATTTCCCTTTACCAATCAATGTGTCTGAAATTATCAAAATGTCAGGTTGGAGCCATTATCCGATCTAATCCAAGATTTGGATTGTGGGTTAGCTTGAGTGATCTCCTAAAAGTGATCCAACATGATTTTATTAAAAAAAATAATTTAAAACTAATAAAACTCGATCCAAATTGAAAAATAATCAAAGTAATTATTAAATCAGATGAGTTTTATATATGTGCATCTCCTTGATGATGGTGGAAGCTCGTTATTATATTTCACATGGTCAGGGTACTCAAAATCTAATGTTTTGAAAGAAATCAAATCTGGATGAAAGAATTATGAATTAATTGATTTGTATACTTTGAAACAAGTGGATTTTGATTGTTAATATGATGTATTTCATGTCTAGAAGACGATTTGAATTTATGTTAATTGTTTTGACAGTTTGGCTAATATCTTAACTAAAATATTAATTAAATGCTTTCATCTGGCTTGCATATATCGTTGAAATAATTTGGATTTCGAAAGTTCTACTAAGAAGAAGAAGAAGAAGAAATTGTTGGGGAATCCGACCGGTGATGTACTGATATTTGCTCATAGGAGGCGAAGCACACTGACACAATATTTAACGTGGTTCGGCAAGACCGCCTACATCCACGGGAGAAGCCATTGTACTATGTAGGGAGAGAACAAGATTTACAACAATAGAGGAGGAGGAATCATCCCCTCTTGTAGCAACTCTCAACCTCACTCTATTTCTCTCTTTGCAGTACTGCAATAGCAGCTACTGCTTGCTGCCCTTGGCAGCACACTCTCTCCTACATTTCTCACATCTTTGGCTCTACTACATCTCTCATTTTGCTCTCTAACATATGCCTCTATTTATAGGCATTCATGGAGGCTTTTCTTCAACAAAGGTGGCTGCCAACTCCAACTCTTCTTCAACAATGGTGGCTGCCAACCTTTGACATCTTGTATGAATGCACATGTTTGGTGCAATACCAAATGGTTGTTGCACATTAATGGCAACCAACCTAACAGAAATGGCCTCCAAGCTCCTCTATTTCTTTTTCTCATTCCATTCTACACTTTTTTCCAACTTTCTAATTTTTTTTTATTTGATCCCTTGATTAATTGATTAATTAATTTTTCATTTTCCAGACATTCTAAAGAAAATAATTATATATAAAATTGTGCTTCCATGACATCAAATATTAAAAAACTAAATATTTATTACATTACTCATGATTATAATGAATCTAGCATGTCAGTGGGAATTAGAAGAATCTGCAGTAAGTAATATGTTAACGAGTGAGACGTAGACTTTGAAAAGATTGATTCATAGAAGGATAAAACTATAAAATGTCTTGAGAAATTTAAATAGCATACATTTTCTTATAGTCATTGTTAAGGATCTCAGCATCCGACACCACAGAAACTGAAAACGAGCGTGACCTGCTGCCAAGTGATGATCTTCGTATACTCCTCATATTTGAGGCCTCAATCCGATGTTTTACAACCCAGTAACACATTGTTCCCAGCGTTGTCACCATGATAGTTGCTCCTATGATTGTCACGCCAATTGCCAGCCATTTCTCTCGCTCGCCAACAACGATAAAAGATAGCGCTAAGAAGGCAACTGATATAAGTGCGCAGGCTATCCACATCAATTTGTTTATGATCGCCATCATTTGCTTCTTTGCCTTGCTCTCAATGACTACAACTGATGTTTGCACCACCACAACAGCTAGGGAAATGAAGAGGGCGATGGAATCAAAGATAAAGAAGATGATAAAGGGAGCTTGCGGTGCGATATTGGCTTCCCCTAGAGACTGTCCAGGGGGGATTTCTTCAGGGTCATCTACGTATTCGCCGGGAACCGTGAATATGGCTGCAAAGGCAACTGTGGCAATGAGAACAGCAACAACAGTTGTGGAGTTGATGGCATTGTTAAGACCTTCAGCATGCATTTTGTTAAGACGTTTAGCAATGCCTTGCACACGCTTTCTAGTTTGACGTGTGTGCTCTAGTTGGTAGTAGACTTCGTGTTTTATGTCGCTTACTGTCTGTTTCAGTTCTCGTGCTGGGTTTTTTTCTTGCGGCTGCATTGTTTTGGCACTCTGAATCCCATGTTCTCGCAAGATGGCTGCAATTTCTGAATGCCCTGTTTTCTCAGCAGTGTCAAGTGCTGTTTCATTTGTCCTATTCACAACCTTCAAGTCGGTTCCATTATGTCCAAGTAGCAACCTAACAATCTGCACAAGAAATACAGCATTATTATTATTGTTATGTTGAATTTCCCCTCTCGTCGTCAGAGGGACGATTCAGTTTCAAGTCCTGAAGCATTTTGTTGCAAAAGCGAAGTCTCATGTCTTGTAATGTATCCAATAGGTTATGCCAATTGATGTTATTAAAAGTCCAAAATTCAACTAAATCACCTTTACAAGCATTGTATTTCCCGCAAGTTGAGTCAAATACAACCCAGTTGTTTGGACATTTCAGGATTTTATGCTAGAACCACCTGTAGTGCTACTTGAAAACCAATGAAAGAAGTAGTAACTCGAATAAGATGCATCATCAAGTAACTTTCTCCTCGACTAACGAGGCAGTTCACTTCAAAATATTGAGAGGATTTGATCAAATATTAATTAGGTGAATGAGGTGCTTATGGAAAAACTTTAACTGCTATGCCATATCCCAGATGATACTTCAGAAAGGTAGGAAGGAAGGAGAAATTTACCTGAATTCTGCCTTTCCTGGTTGCTATATGTAAGGCCGTGTTGCCCTTGGTATCAACCATGTTTATAGATGAAGGTTGTGCAACAATCAGCTCCTCCACTATCTCAATATTTTGTCCCTTCGCTGCCATGTGAAATGCCGTCTGCCCCTTTTTATCTGTCCTTGTTGCCATCCCAGGCTCCATTGTTAGGAGTGCTCTCACAACCTCTACATGTCCATTTCTAGCTGCAGAATGCAAGGCAGTTTTTCCATTGCTTTTAGCAATGGTTGCTAGGCTACTTCCTGCGTCCAATAAGAGATTCACAATCTCTATATGCCCTTTTGTGGCAGCCGTGTGCAGAGCAGTGGTGTTTGACAAATCAACGGTCATAGACAATTCCGGATGGGCCTCCATGAGGACTCTCAATATCTCTGTGAAAATACAAACTCAAACTCAAAAACATCTTTTCCTGAAGAAAACGAGCAGATGGAAAATTCTAAGATTTAAGCCATACCCATATCCCCTTGCTTGGCAGCAACGTGGAATGCATCAAATCCATTTCTTGCTTTGATACCAGCATCAGCAAGATCATAGTACTTTATCATCTCTCTAACAACGTCAACATAACCGTATTCTGCAGCAACATAAAGGGCAGTTTCTCCTGATTGGTTTTGCTTCTCTAACAATTCCTTCAATTCTTCTTCTCCGGTACCAGTTAGGATCTCCATTACAGCACCTAAATTTCCTGCTCTAGCTGCAGAATGTAATGGCGTATCGTCTTTTTTTCCAGTTAACTGTTTGGTCATCTTTTTCCTGGGCATTGGACTAGGCTGTCCATTTGGTGACTCCATTGGATCCACTAATCAAAAAGAAAAAATCCCTTCTAATTTCAACTTCAATTCTTGTCTTTTTTTCTTCCAGCAAAAACCCAGATCAAAATTTGCATCTTTTATTATCGAGACTCATTATTTCCTTATAGCAACCACCCAGATCATGATATTCTTCGTCATCCAAAATTACTTCCTTATAGCTCTCCTCCCTCTTGCATCCAAAATTACTAGCATGTCGACAAACAACATATATAGAATATAGAAAGAGAAAAAAGCCCTCAAACAAAATTAATATATGTTTTTTTCCATTACAGAAAGGAAATTATTCGAGAAAGGAAAAGAAATGAAGAGGAAAATCATGATACTATGTTTACTTGGGTTTGAAGGAAGGAGCTTCTTTTTCGCTCCTCTGTCAATAGCTAAAAAAATCTATAAACCTTGAGAGCTTTTTCTAGAGAGAGAATAAAAAATATCTGTAAGGTTGTAATGTATCTGTCTATATATAGCAAAGAAGAAATTAACAGAAAAAAAGTATCCAAACTAGAATTTAATGCATCAAACTAGAGAAGTTCACAAAGATTGCATAGAGAATTTTAAAAAATAAAAATAAACCAGAAACTTTTACATATAGACATAGAACACTGTTGGTGTGGTGTTGAGGCAGGTGATGTTGTACAGTAGCAATTGAATTGACTGCCAGGATCAACCGTAACTTTCTTTTGTATCGACCCTCCTGGCTAAATTGTCAGGAGGCCAGCACTGCCCATAATTCATGAATACTCATCATTCATGAAACAAATGTGCAGGTTGCCTTCAATGGATATTTCTGTCATGCCAGCAAAAATTTACCTTTACTCGTGCCTTGCCTAGGTTTTAAATTTCAAATAGTTGGAATCGGCTTATAAATAAGTGGTGAGATCAAATTACATCTAATGGACAGTCATTGGGTTAAAATCATGATGGATTTTCTTCATCTTTCATGAGTATTTTAACATGAAATACTTGTATGTTTTAAAAATCAATTAGGGATAAATAAAAAATTATTTTTAATGAACCTTCGGTTAATAAAAATTCCAAATCCAAATCCAAAATACCTTGTGGATTTGAGCAATGAGTATGCAAACTCATGAGTTTGACAAGGTTGGATTAATGAAAAAAAGCTTTTTGTTATTAAATCTTCAGTTGATTAGTAATTTATTTTTTAATTTCAATACTTTATTACTCGCTCGTTTCAATTTTACCCTTCATGTTAATTTATGATTTAAATGCTGCCATTTCCTCCGATTTTCAATTCCTAAAAATAATTATTATAAAAAATCACATAATAAAGAAAGAATGCTAAATTAAAAGGGAGTTTTCATAATAGAATCCCGTTCACTCAAACAAAAGAATTGTCAATAATTTTTAAAACATTCATCCATTGTATAAAGATTAATTATGAGAATTATTCATGAAATATAAAGTTATTCAATAAAACAAAATCAAAGGACACCATGATGATACCCTCGGGTCTTTCACGTTCACATGGGGCGCTTTTGGTTTTTCCCTTGGATCTTCTTTTTAGCTCTCCGGGTAGAGACAAGGAGAGCAAGCGACAATCGGAGGAAGACAAGGAAGGCAAGCGACAAGCCGGGTAGATTTGTACTTTTGCCTTTATATTATAGTCATGTCATCTTTTAGAAATATTTAATGTAGATCCAACCCTTTCTATGCTACAATATGGGAATTGAAAGTTTTTTATTGTTTTATTTTTTTATTCTCTTGCTTAATTATTTTACGAGTATATGTTCTTGTTATTGTATCATTAATTTTATGAAAAATTGTTCTTACCCATGTGAAAAAAATACTATATAAAAATATATGTTGATATGTTGAGTTATTGTCTTTTGTATCCAAGAACTTGTGGGCATAAACATGTTGTATGTGATTTTAGTTAATTTAAAGGTAGGTTTTTTATTTGTTTTCATCATATCTTATACATTTCACTCATTTGATCATTTAGCATGGAGATGGGAAGGGTGTGGGATCTCCCCGAATTATGATGGTAGAGGAACCAATTAGAGCCGCTTTAAGTAAAGGGGTCGATATCATCAAACAGAGAAAATAGAGGGACTAGGATGATTTTAAACCACATCCTGTCCCCTCTGCTCTTCGTTTCCACGCTTCAGGAATCTTAAACCCGCAATCACGCCACCGTGACGTTAAAGGCAGCAATGGCTTTTCTCTTCTACAGCAGCATCCAAATGAACATTCAAACTCAAACCAAATCGTTCGCATCTTTTCTGGAAGGTTTTCAATTACCATTATGCCCTGCATGTGCGGCCCAAGCTTAAAGTAAGACGCCTCCATTATCCATGCTCTTATTGTTGTGTCACATTTAATATTTTCAAGAATTATATATAGGCAGGGACAGCACACTAGCCCTCTTGCAGGATATGAGCGCAATTCACCAACCCATCATCAAGCAATTAGCTCTCAGAAATATAAAACCAGTTGCTGGCCGCGGAGGGGTGTTTACTGTCGTGGAGAGAAGGAAGCTTGCTGTGATTAATGGGGTGGTGGTTAAGCTGGGTTGTCTTGACCGTGGCGGTAATCAGAGATATTGGTGTTAGAGGAGGAGATGTCACATATGATGGAAGATCTCTTATCATTGATGGACAGAGGAAAATCCTGTTTTCGGGTTCGATTCACTATCCTCGCAGCACTCCTGAGGTAAACCAAGCACATTTCATTGCAAACCGCTACTCTGCATTTGCTTCAACTGTACTTTCATTTCATGCATTTCACCTAGTTCTTCGTGTACATCACCTTGCAAGCATGCATGCGTTACTTAGAGGGAATTGCTCTCTCAGACTTCAGCTATCTTCCTATACTCTTAAGTTCTACCGTTTGCTTAGAAATTAGAAGTGAAAAAAGAGAGGCATATATCAGAAAACTATATGTTGCTTAAGGCTCCGCCGCCTGCCCGACGATGTCACCCAGTCATGGTAAATATGGACCTTTGGACACCCCAATAAGAAGAAGAAGAAAAAGAAGAAAGTTGAAAATAACAGTAATTAGTTTCCCCCCTTCCAGGTAGGATCATGAGATTCTCATTCACAAGTTAGGTGAGGTCTCATCACCGACCTGTTGAATATTAGTTGCAGAATGAATGAACATTATATGCATGAATTCCTCTCTCTTTTCAACACAAAAAACACGCAACTTGTCTTTTCTCTGTAAAGGAGTGCATCATGAAGTAGGAGGAGGACCGCTTCACTATTACTGATAGTATCTGTTACATCACGGGCATAGAAAATTAATGCCAGCAAATATTTCCCTGTAGCTATATGTAGATGTTCAATAACAGAGTGCATGCGGCGCATTCACCCTTCTGCTGACCAAACCGCCCACTAGCTGGTGGGTTTCACTTGTTTTATTTAGCTAATTAATACCCATTATTGCAAATGCGAATATTTACAAGTCGATTGATGTTCTTGAGCAAGAAAAAGCATGCGGTGCCCAGTCGACGTATAAGATGTTGATTTCCCCTGTTAAAATCCTTGCAGATGTGGCCATCTTTGGTAGCTAAAGCTAGAGAAGGAGGGGTCGATGTGATTCAAACTTACGTGTTTTGGAATCTGCATGAGCCAAAACCTGGAGAGGTCAGTAATTGAATTCACCATATCATATATTATACGTAATGTCTTAAGATTATGATATTTGAAATATATTTGTATAATAATGTTTTCTCCCTCTGAATATACAAAATGTTGTGTCACGCAGTATGATTTCAGTGGAAGAAATGACTTGGTGAGGTTCATAAAGGAAATCCAAGCTCAAGGTCTCTACGTCTGCCTCAGGATTGGACCTTTCATCGAGAGTGAATGGACTTATGGGTACTTTTTTACACTTTTACCATTAATTGATAATCTATTTACACTTTTACCATATATTTTACACACACACACACATACCACGTGACCAACTTAAGGGAGTATTCGCTATGTTTTTTAAAATGTTTTTTTATTAAAAAATAATTAAATAAGTGTTTTTTATGTATTTTTTTATGATTGGGGTGGTATTAAAAATAAAAAAATATTATTTTTAATTATGGTTTGGCGGAGAATTAAAATCTCCCTCTAACTTCATCCCTCCTGGCCTTCCACGCGGACGCTCAACTCTCACTCTCTGCCCCAACATGAGTAGCTTATAAGACCTTCCTTTCTGGATAGATTATGTTTTTACGAGGAATTGCATTCCCAAGCTTTTCTGATTTTTTAAACCCGAGTAATTTATATTTCATGCATTTCCTCTTTTTTATTGTTCTTGTATACTGTTCTTCCTCACGTTGTCTCCACTTTCTGTATTTGGATATTGGACTGAGGCAGTTTTTTTTCTTTTCTTGAGATTCTGTTAAAATCTTGCCTTGGAGAATGTTTTGAATTATGGGTTTTGTTCAAGTTTCTGTTTCGTTGCATAGAAAATGAAAACAAGAACCATGTGAGAAAAACTGGAAATTTGCAAGTCTTGATAGATTATGTGAATGATGATTGTTTGTGTGCGCGGGCTTTAAAAAAATATTGCTAATCTAATAGTTTTGTGAATACATTGCAGTCCTTTTTTCAGTATTTCCTGTTCATGAGGAAGAACTGGCTAGATGCTAATCTAATAGTTGTTGCATATGTAATTGCAGGGGGTTCCCATTTTGGTTGCATGATGTCCCCGACATTGTTTATCGATCAGATAATGAGCCTTTCAAGGTGATAAAGCTTTTCTCTCTCGATGCGTTTGTTGAGCAATGAATACATAAATTCTGTGAAACTGCTGTGCGTAGGTCCTATTTGTCTGTCTCATTTACTGACATTTTCAGGTGTTTTCTGGTTGATATATATATTCTATGTATTTTACCAATCATAACTTTTGATATATGCCTCAATGAAATTAAAAGTCCGTGAGAATCCATACATGGGATTAGATGTTGACCTCATTGCTTTTGTTTCCCCTTCTACTTGAGAGATTCATGTTCAAATATGGATACATGTACTTGAAAATAATGACGTTTATTTGATTTATAAGTATGTACAGTGATTTCTTTAAGTGTCTTATGAGTTGTATCATGTATTTTTGTAGTTTTACATGCAAAATTTTACCACAAAAATAGTGAACATGATGAAGTCAGAGGGTTTATATGCTTCGCAAGGAGGTCCAATAATACTATCACAGGTAAAAGAGACAGACTTGATATCATCATGAACATAAATTATGATATCTTTTGTTTTTAATTTGTATGGTATATAACTGAATCTGAAACTTGTATGATATCATAGATTGAGAATGAATATCAAAATGTTGAAGCAGCTTTTCGTGACAAAGGGCCCCCGTACGTCATCTGGGCTGCAAAAATGGCAGTTGAGCTCCAGACTGGTGTGCCATGGGTGATGTGCAAGCAAACTGATGCTCCTGATCCAGTGGTATATATAAAACTGAAATTGCTTAATTAGTTTTGTTGCTTTGACGTGTAATGGAGGGTTAACCACATGGTGAAACTGATAATTAGCATAGCTGAGTAATGTCAGCTGCAAATGAAATTCCTTATTGTAACATTGGCCTCCTAACCCTGTAGTTCTTCGTCAAATTCAAATTTGCAGATAAACACATGCAATGGAATGAGATGTGGAGAAACTTTTGGAGGACCTAATTCGCCAACGAAGCCATCACTTTGGACAGAGAATTGGACATCATTGTAAGTTTTTTTTTGATCCAGAGTTTCTGTTATTAAAATGTGAATGAGTGAAGCAATATTATTGTATCCTGATTCATGTTTAATTTGACCGGGAAGAACTAGTGTCAAACTTTCAATATAAAGTGAACTTTTAATTGCAAGAGAATTTTCAAATGTGAACTATTAATGAGAGCATTTTTAATTCTTTTCTCTTCTTCATGAAGCTATCAAGTATACGGTGGAGAACCGTATATACGGTCTGCTGAAGACATTGCCTTCCATGTAACCCTTTTTATTGCAAAAAATGGAAGCTATATAAATTACTACATGGTATGCCTGCTGAAACCTCCTTTGTGCTGTATCTGCCAATGCTGTTCTCTATAGAATCACGTTTGATCGGCTTTCCTGAGTTTTATGTAAATTGAGAGATAATAGGGTAGCTTGTTTCCCACAGATGATTTGGATACTTGTTTAATGAACAATGAATGAAATTGGCATTGATAAGAATGGAATCTTATCAACATTTGAGCACCTGAAATTTAGCTTGCAAGGCACATTTAATGGCAGATTTAATCTAATGGTCTGTTATGAAACAATGAGGAACTTTTATGAACTGTAAAACGAATAGATCTCTTCTCTCTGTATACACTTGTTTATTTATGCTTCACGTTGTGCTTGTAATCCAGTTCCATGGTGGAACAAATTTTGGAAGAACTGCGTCGGCATATGTCATAACAAGTTATTACGATCAAGCACCACTTGATGAATATGGTATGGTAAACATCTCCTTATTCCTTTTATGTAACATTTTTTCACAGATGTGATATTGATTCACCATTTTTTTATGAATCCAGGTTTAATTAGACAACCTAAATGGGGTCATCTCAAGGAGCTGCATGCTGCAATCAAGTCTTGCTCTACAACAATACTTGAGGGAGTACAGTCTAATTTCTCCTTGGGCCAACTTCAACAGGTGATTTCCAATACTACTCAATCTTATGTACTGTAAGTTGGTTCAATTGCTTTCTCTTTATTAATCTATACATAAAATGAAAGCATGCAGTCAACATTGTCTGGTTATTTCAATTCAGGCCTATATTTTCGAAGAAGAAGGAGCAGGCTGTGCTGCATTTCTTGTTAACAATGACCAGAAAAATAATGCAACTGTTGAATTTCGAAATATAACCTTTGAGCTGCTTCCAAAGTCAATTAGTATTCTACCTGACTGTGAAAATATAGTCTTCAACACCGCAAAGGTACATAAGTCAACAACCATTATTCTTTCATTTCTCCCGTTGGACTTCCTAGTCTCATGGACTAATTTATGTCTTACATCAAAAAAAAAAAAAAAATCCCTTTTCCTGCAGCATGGATGATTATCTTTGTTCTTTACATGTATCATGACAGGTAAATGCAAAGGGTAATGAGATAACCAGGACATCAAGTCAATTGTTTGATGATGCTGATAGGTGGGAAGCATATACAGATGTTATCCCTAACTTTGCAGATACTAACCTTAAATCAGATACCCTGTTGGAGCACATGAATACAACCAAAGATAAATCAGATTATCTTTGGTATACTTTCAGGTACCTTGATTATTCTTCCTCATAACATGGCTTTACAATATCTATTCCCCATACTTTTTTCCTAGTTATTTTGACTTTCAGTTTTTGAGAGACTTGAAATGTGTTTTGGTCTGTAACAGCTTCCAACCAAATTCATCTTGCACTGAACCTGTACTTCATGTGGAGTCTCTCGCGCATGTTGCATCTGCTTTTGTCAACAACAAATATGCAGGTTGCTTTTTTTGAATCTTTTTGTCGTCTCAGTAAAAATTCACTTAAGAAACTAGAATTAACCCATTTGAATAGTGGCTTCTAAGACATAGACACTATTGGAATCATATATTTCCATCATTTTTTTAGTTACTGTTCATCACTAATAAAAACTGAAGTGAATTATCATTTACCCTGAGTTCTAGTGACTCAGGTCTGCACTTTAAGAAAAATGATTGAGATCCCCAGGCACTGTGAAGTGGTATGTGAAATCTTAGCAAAATATAGTAGAAGGATTTGATTTTAAGAAACAATAACATGTTGTAATTCTACTCACTCGCTATGTTATAATCTTCCTCTCAGGATCTGCACATGGAAGTAAGGATGCCAAGGGTCCCTTTACCATGGAAGCGCCGATAGTCTTAAATGATCAGATGAACAACATTTCTATTCTCAGCACTATGGTTGGATTACAAGTAATATTTTGAAACATCTTCGAGTTCTTTTTTTTCTTTCTTTCGTTATGAAAATCATACTTCAATGGCCAATGCTTTGGAAAAGAGTTGATCTAGGATCTAGTTTTGGGAGAGCTAAATAGAGATGAAGGCTGCCTAAATATCTCTCATAAGCTCTCTTGGAGCAAAAGCAAATTCTGCATTTTAGTGGGCAGATATATATTAAATTTGCCGGGGAAAAAAAAAACATGACATTTCTCCATCTTTGGAGCCTAGGCCCTCAGGGCTCTGGCTTCCCATGGATCCATCCGTGGCTACAAAGTTCTTGATTCAGCACTATTATTCCAAATCATCAAGATAGAAAACAGGGCCACTTGTATCAGTTGGCGCAATCCTGTGACGATATTTTTTCTTTATAAGGATTCCATTGATTATACGTTGCTCAAAATTTTGTTTTTCACGCTTCTCTGAAGGATTCAGGAGCTTTCCTGGAGAAAAGATATGCAGGCTTAACAAGAGTGGAAATTAGATGTGCTCAACAAGAGATCTATAATTTTACCAGTAATTATGAATGGGGATATCAGGTATTTATTTTTCTGTTTGATGCTTATTCTGACAGCATAACAAGCCAGTTCAACTGAATAAACAAGCATGCGAGTGACATATCCACTCTGCGTTGAATATTACACAGGCAGGGCTATCTGGAGAGAGCTTGAACATCTACATGAGAGAACATTTGGGCAACATTGAGTGGAGTGAAGTTGTTTCAGCTACGGATCAACCACTTTCTTGGTTTAAGGTATATTAATGAATTTTCCATCATAATGCAAAGCAAAGCCCCTGGTGACAGGTTGCGGGTAGCATTGTTGCCAGGTCGAGTTGGGTTTGACTCAAGAAAAATTCATTTCATTAGCCAACTATTTTTATCAAAACTATGTCGTTTCATTCTTCTTAAAAAAAATATTAACATTTATCCAGCCAAAGATGAATAGGATTTGGCTAAATTTACCATATCACGAGTCATCTTATCAAATCAATTAGATTTAATCAGATTAATATCCTTTCTAGTTCAAATTTACATTAATTCAAGTCAAGCTCTAAATTATTCCTTTTCAAGTCAGATTGATATTTTTTCTAGTTCAAATCAAAACTCCATTCATTTCATCAACTATCTGTTCGCATAAAATGATGATTTTGTAGATTGAATTTGATGCACCAACGGGTAACGACCCAGTAGTCTTAAACCTAAGCACGATGGGGAAAGGAGAAGCATGGGTGAACGGACAAAGCATTGGACGTTACTGGCTTTCCTTTCTCACTTCTAAAGGGCAGCCTTCACAGACATTGTAAGTATCTCTTCATGTTCTGTCCGAATAAATTTGTTTTCAAGAGTAATATTTTTCAGGAAACTTCCTCAAGGGCCAAAAAAACAAAAAACCAGCTCATGCACGAACCTGTGTTTAAGATTTTGCTGAAGAGACTAAAACAATCGGGCTCCAGGGACTGTATTGATTTTTCTTGATAATATTAGGTACCATATACCTCGGGCATTTCTTAACAGTTCAGGGAACCTGCTGGTGTTGCTTGAGGAATCTGGAGGGGACCCTCTCCACATTTCATTAGACACAGTTGCAAGAACAGGATTACTAGAACACGCTTCCCGTTATCACCCTCCACAGTAATTCTATGCTGTGCACAGGCTTCTTTTAGATTATCTCACAGTTTGATCTTATTTCGCTGTTAATCATTATTTATAAAATAGTCATGACTAATAATCATTCCGTTTTCCTTCGTTCCTTCTACGTTTGGTTTTGTTTTTTTTTGTTTACTGTTGCTGCAAGCCAAATTCAAGAACAAGTTGAGGGCAATATCTCACATAGCCTTTTCATTTTATTAATTGTCTGCCCAGTAAAGATTGATTTTTAAAGTATTTTTTGTTTAGAATTATATTAAAATATTTTTAAAATTTTAATTTTAATTTCAAGATATCAAAATGATTCAAAAATATTAAAAATAATTAATTAAAAATAAAAAATATAATTCTAGGTTAATACCTAACAAAACAGGAATATTAAAATCTATCTTATCAATCTCGTTAATTAACCTATTTAAACTTTGGTACGGTCAATTTGGATGCCTCTCCAGGGGCTCCCCTCTTATCGATCATTTCTCCATGCCCTCTCACAATCAAACTTTAGACCTTCCCTTGCACGCGCATATATATATATATATATATAGAGAGAGAGAGAGAGAGAGAGAGACACACACACACACACACACACACACACACACACACACACAAACATCAATCAAAAATTAACGGGGTAGTTGATTGGTATAAATCAAAAGTTTTAGGATGATCTTGAGATACCATTAAACTCGAGGAGGCCAATAAATTTTACCCTGATCACAAAGATAAAGATTATTGCTGTTTACTATATCTAAAAAGGAGTGGTTCTAATAGTAAAAGATAGAGGTTATTTTTTAAAGTATATTTTTATTTAAAAATATATTAAATATTATTACTATTATTATTATTTTATTTAAAAAAAATTATTTTTGATATTAATATATTAATATAATTTAAAAATATAAAAAAATATTTAAAATAAAAAATATTATTTTTTTAAAGAAAAGCACTACCTAAGAGCATAGCCAAGCACCCTCTGAGACCAGCATAGTTAGGTTACTCAAGTCGTGCTAGGGTATTTTTAATTTTTTGTTTTGATTGTTTTATATGTTTTTTTCCTTAATTCCATTGTTTAGTGTTGGAATTTTATAGAATTTTGTGTTTAATTTAATTTTTTTACTATTTAATTAATTTTAACTGATTTTTATTTTTTATCATATTATAAAATAAAATAAATATAGTGGGGTTCACCTCTTTCCTGTTCCCTTTTGTTGCTTTTTTTTGGCGCCCCGAGAATTTTTAACCGTGTTTACTTATTCTTCAATTTTAATACTATTATTAAATCTTATGATAAATTTTTATTTGTATTTTCATAATATTTTTCATTATTATGCATCTAATATGAAACTAATACTGCTAATAATTTATTGTTCATGAGAATTCAATACAATTTTTTTATTCTTAGAATTTTTAAATAAATTTTTACAAGATTTTATTATATCTTATTATATTTTTACCTTTTAATCACATATAATATCCATTTCCAATTTTATTTTATTTTTAAATTGCTTCAACAATTATAAAATATTTAATTTTTAACAGAACAATGATAAAAACACCTTTCATCTGCAGATATTTTGAACTCAAGCGAGGATCGATGTCGAAGGCCATGCATTGCCCCACATATTCTTTTCCTACTGGACCCCAAGCAAGTGAATCCATGGAGCTGAGTGTATCCCACAGCGAAGAAAGCAAGACTTGGTTATTATTATTATTATTATTATTTTCTGTAACAGTTAATACCTCCTCTACGTCTCGAATCGAGACTAATCCCTTTTTTTAAAAAAAATATTTATTTTAATATTAACAAATCAAAAAAATATCAAAATATAAAAAAATTAATTTGAAATATATATATATATATATATATATATATTTTTGAAAAGCACAGAAATACAATTATTAATATTGCTTCACTATCAAAACAGACAGTGGCAGTTATAAATACAACCCGACCCCACACGACCCTTGGACGTCACTTATTCTTGAGCTTTCCCTCTCTATCTTTAATGCCTTAATTGCGTATTGAAGGCAACAAAATGGATGCCTCGTCTTCCTCTTTCCTCTCTGCAATTCAAAGCTCCTCACAGGTACCGTGGCAATGGCCATTCCTAAATCTGTTGTCACAACTACACCATCATTTCTATCTCGTCATCCTCCTCCCCTCATTGTATCATCAGTTAGGATTGAAGAAAAAATCCGCAACTCGATCACAAGACCTACCACCACCAGAGCTTCACGCCCTGCATTATCAACGACAGCCTTGCCTCCTGCAACAAAATCATCAACAACAAGGAAATCTCCTGCTGATGATAGACGAGTTGTAGAGCCATTCCAGCCCACTATGATGTTCAATGTACTGGAAGACGTCATCAACAACTTTATAGACCCTCCGCTTCGGCCATCAGTTGATCCTAGATATGTACTCAGTGATAACTTTGCTCCAGTTGATGAACTACCTCCAACTGAGTGCGAGGTAATCCAAGGATCTCTACCATCATGCCTTGATGGTGCATACATCCGCAATGGCCCTAATCCTCAGTACCTCCCTCGAGGACCTTACCACTTATTCGATGGTGATGGCATGCTTCACTCCATCAGGATCTCCCAGGGGAAAGCCACTCTTTGCAGTCGCTACGTCAAGACTTACAAGTATACCTTGGAGCGTGATGCTGGGGCTCCGCTTCTTCCAAATGTCTTCTCTGGATTCAATGGACTCGCTGCCTCCGCAGCTCGCGGCGCTCTGTCTGCTGTTCGAATTCTAGCTGGCCAATTCAATCCAGCTAACGGTATTGGTCTAGCAAACACTAGCTTGGCTTATTTTGGCAACCGACTGTACGCACTTGGCGAGTCGGATCTACCCTACGCTGTGCGTTTGACATCATATGGAGACATAGAGACGCTGGGTCGTCATGATTTTGATGGGAAGCTGCTGATGAGCATGACTGCTCACCCCAAGATAGACTTGGAGACAGGGGAGGCCTTTGCTTTCAGATATGGC
Organism: Populus ilicifolia; assembly: GCA_015708895.1. Lineage (NCBI taxonomy): Eukaryota > Viridiplantae > Streptophyta > Magnoliopsida > Malpighiales > Salicaceae > Populus > Populus ilicifolia. The sequence continues at coordinate 1,767,180 of SRLM01000046.1, forward strand.
CCCGTCCCTCCATTTCTAACATACTTTCACTTCGATGGAAATGGAAAGAAACAACCAGATGTTCCCATATTTTCTATGACGAGACCTTCTTTCCTCCATGACTTTGGAATTAGCAGAAAATACGCTATATTTGCCGACATACAGATTGGGATGAACCCCCTGGAAATGATATTTGGAGGAGGCTCGCCTGTGGGTTCGGACCCAGCAAAAGTACCTAGGCTTGGAATCATCCCTCGGTATGCAAAGGATGAGTCTGAGATGAAATGGTTCGATGTGCCAGGTTTCAACCTCATACACGTGATCAACGCATGGGATGAAGAGGATGCCATAGTCATGTTAGCACCAAACATTTTATCAGTAGAACACACACTGGAGCGATTGGACCTTATCCATGCCTTGGTTGAGAAAGTGAGAATAGACTTGAAAACAGGCATTGTTACCAGAAACCCAGTTTCAGCTAGAAACCTGGACTTTGGGGTGATTAACCCAGCTTATTTGGGGAAAAAGAACAGATTTGTGTACGCAGCAATAGGTGACCCTATGCCAAAGATATCAGGGGTGGTGAAGCTGGATGTTTCCAAAGGAGCGCGGCAGGAATGTACGGTGGCTAGCAGGATATATGGGCCAAGATGCTATGGTGGAGAGCCTTTCTTTGTAGCAAGGGAGCCTGAGGATCCAGAGGCAGAGGAAGATGATGGGTACGTGTTGTCATATGTTCATGATGAGATGGCAGGAGAGTCCAAGTTCTTGGTGATGGATGCAAGATCACCCGAGCTTGATATTGTGGCTGCCGTGAAGTTACCTCGGCGGGTTCCTTACGGCTTCCATGGACTTTTTGTGAAGGAAAGCGACCTGAAAAACCTCTAGCGAACAACCAGAAGCAGACTGTATGCTTCAGGGCACATGGTATCTAGTTACTTTTACGTGATCCAGTACTACAGAAAGCACTCAATGCAGAGGGTGAAATTACAAACAATCTTCAGGTCAGGATTAAAGGATCAAACTGTATTATCCAAAGCAACCGTGATTTGGAACGGTATAGTCAAGCGACCAGAGCCTCCTTGTTTGTCAGATTTTTTGGATGGATCCTTTGATGGTGATGCTTGAATATCAACCAGGAAATGGGACATGGCTAGCAATTATGTGGCGCCAGTGTCGAGAAAGCAATAATTTGAGTGGCTGTGTTTCCCAGGCCTTTTCTTTTTTCCACTTTAGTTCTCATCCAATGGGACATGGCTAGCAATTACTGTGTTTGTAAGTGTATTTGCATGCATTTTCAAAAAGTATATGTCATAAAAAATAGTAAATTAATGTATTTTTTTAGTATCTTTTATGATTTTTATGTTAAGAAATTTACTTTAATGTATTTCTAAATAAATTATATTTTAAAAAGAATCATATATCATAATATTAAACACACATTCTAGATAAATACACAATTAAAACTAAAAAAATATTAAAAAAATTAGTTAACACTAAATAAATACACACATTTAAAATTAATTAGTTAATCTTTATGGACGCACAATCCTTATATTGTGAATTAGAACAATAGACTAGTTATTAAGGTTAATTGGTTTTTTTTTAAATGATTTATTAGTTATTATTCAGATTGATTGGAAGATAAATTAGTTTTTATACAAGACCTATTAGTTATTATTTTAAATCTTCTCGCTACTCTTTTTTTTTAAGTAGTACTTGTGGCTTGGACACCACTGATTTAATGAGAAAAATATCTAATTTTATTTAATTTCTAAGTTGTACTTTTTTTTTCATTATTCTTAAAAACCTTTAAATTTGTAAAGTAGTGTTTTATTGTGTTTTTTCTTTGTATTTGATTATTGTTATTTTAATTACTATTTATTTTTTAAAATAATAATAATAATATTACTTATTAATAATAGTTGTGATAATAATTTTTTTTAATTTTTATTTTTTATTTTTTTATTTTTTTAATTTATCCTTTAATATTTTATTTTTTAGAAACTAAACTATTTAATGGTTTAAATTTAATGCTTCAATAGTTTAAAAAAATTAATAGTTAAAATATTTGGATAGAAGAATATGTTCACAGCAATTAATTAAATTAAATTCCTCATCACGATATGCAGATCAGTAGGAAGCTTATGTTCACAGCAACAAAAATCATAAATGGAGTGTTCTTCCATACCGCTGTATCCACCTTTGTATGGATTGGTGATCGAAACAAAGAAAAGGAAGGCTGCTTTTCATTACTCTGTAACCATAGAAGAATCGACTGCGTGCCTAACTGAAGGATGATCTCTCCTTCCCTTCTTGCATTACTCTCTCTGTCTATTTTCTTCTCTCTCTCCGTCTCACTGTCTTCCTGCAGAGCTATCAATGCTGCTGCCGTGATCACCACTGCGGGATTGCTGCTATTGTGATCTTCATGTATCTTTCCTTTTTGCAGCTGAGGATTTCTTGCTTGAATTTCCTGCTTCCAGTTTGATGTTCTTGATAGCGGTTGTTTATCAACTACTAAGATTGCTTTTTATCTATTGATTTTGGATCTTTGAAAGGACAACCTCCATTCCTCGAGAAAAGTCATAAAATGGAGGGAAATCGTTTACTATCTTTTCTCTTTAAATTTTTTAATTATACATTTTATTATTATTATTATTATTATTATTCCTTCTTCTGTTTCTACTCTTCCCTGCTAAAGTCTACTAATCGCGTAATGTCCTCCTCCATTTTTCCATTCCATGCACCTCTCCTCTCTTACTTTCCTCTCCAATGAAACCCCTTAATTCACTCCTGCTCTCCCTCGTCTTTCTCTCCTCCCAAACAGTCCTTTCTTTCAAACGAGATGAGTTCCGCAGCTGCAACCAAACTCCCTTCTGCAAACGCGCCCGCTCCCGCTCCCGCTCCCCCGGCGGGTGCACTTTAACCCCTCACAACATCGCCATCTCAAACGGCGACCTCACCGCCACTCTCCTCTCTAAACATGAAGACCAAGTCCGACCCTTGATCCTCTCCCTCTCGGTCTACCATGACGGAATCCTCCGTCTGAAAATCGACGAGGATTATGACCACTCCGACCCACCCGCTTCTAAGACACGGTTTCAGGTCCCTGACGTCATCATCCCAGAGTTCGAGTCTAACAAACTCTGGTTCGAACGACTCTCAACGGAAACTCTTAACGACGAATCCTCTCCGTCAACGGTTGTTTACTTATCGGAAGGTTACGACGCTGTTCTCCGTCACGATCCTTTCGAGATTTACGTTCGCGATAAGCAATCGGGTAACCAGAGGTTAATTTCGTTGAATTCTCATCAACTATTCGATTTCGAGCAATTAAGAGTGAAAAAAGAAGGAGAAGAAGATAGTGAGACATGGGAAGAGAGATTTAGGGGTCATACCGACACGAGGCCGTATGGTCCGCAGTCGATTAGCTTTGATGTGTCGTTTTATAATGCTGAATTTGTTTCTGGGATTCCGGAACGTGCCACGAGTTTGGCATTGAAGCCGGCTAGAGGGCCAGGAGTGGAGAAGGGTATGGAGCCGTATAGGTTGTTTAATTTGGATGTGTTTGAGTATTTGAGTGAGTCTCCATTTGGATTGTATGGCTCAATTCCGTTGATGATTTCGCATGGGAAAGAAGGGAGGAGCGCGGGGTTTTTTTGGTTGAATGCTGCGGAAATGCAGATTGATGTGTTGGGAGATGGGTGGGATGCGGAGTCTGGGATTGAGTGGGTGAAGCAGAAGAGGATTGATACGTTTTGGATGAGTGAGGCGGGGATTGTTGATGCGTTTTTCTTTGTTGGTCGGGGTCCGAAAGATATCGTGAGGCAGTATACGAGTGTGACGGGGAGAGCTTCGATGCCTCAGATGTTTTCGATTGCATATCATCAATCTAGGTGGAATTATAGAGATGAAGAGGATGTGGAGAATGTGGATGCCAAGTTTGATGAACATGATATTCCGTATGATGTTTTGTGGCTTGATATTGACCATACGGATGATAGAAGGTATTTTACGTGGGATTCAGTGTTGTTTCCACACCCGGAGGAGATGCAAAAGAAGTTGGCGGCGAAAGGGAGGCATATGGTGACAATCGTGGATCCTCATATTAAGAGGGATAATTCGTTTAGGTTGCATAAGGAGGCTACCGAGAAAGGGTATTATGTGAAGGATGCTAGTGGGAAGGATTTTGATGGGTGGTGTTGGCCTGGTTCATCATCTTACTTGGATATGGTTAATCCTGAAATTAGGTCGTGGTGGGGTGATAAGTTCTCGTACAAGAATTATGTCGGTTCGACTCCTTCATTATATATTTGGAATGATATGAACGAGCCTTCTGTGTTCAATGGTCCTGAGGTATGCTCCTTATATTATTCTTTCCTTCCTTTTTATACTGCCATTGATTATATGTTCTGCATTTCTTTATTTATATCATTATTTTTGTGTCCTTATTCGAGTATTCTGTCCTTATTTTTGTGTTGTAATTACGGCATGATTCCTTTTGCTTGGCTATCATTTTCCCTCCTTTCCTTTTGGATTTAAGTCTTATGTTTTAGTACCTATTTGTTTCTTATTATTTTCTTGGTGAGATAGCTAGTTTATGAGTTCTTTGTGACATTGTTGGTCTCGAATGTGTTAAAATTGCCCTAGAATCTACTAATATATAGCCAATTGAGAGGGGAATTTGTGGAACTGATAGGCTTTGGCAATGATCTTTGGTTAGTGGATGCTTAACTTTCCGAGTCCGGCCAGCTTTTGTCTGCTAAACATGTCTAGTTGGTTGCATTTGTATCTGCCAACTGAAATAACTCACTTGGGGATAATCATTTACTTTATATGTTTGTGCCTTGACGACCTCGTGAGCAGAGATCATGTCAGTGGTAAAGTGTTTCTGGGCATTGTTGTCTCAGAGCAATAAATTCAAGTGATACTGTTGATAGTCTTGAACTCTTGTGTATGCCATTCACGCGTGCCCAAACAGAAGGACCAGACTTCATATAGATGCCGAGTGAAGCTGGAAAATCAAAGATATTTGAAATCTGTTGTTTATAAATCTGAAAAATTTTGTGGTGGCATGTGCCACAAGTCTGGAAAATTTAACACCTAATAGTTTCTTTTTTGCCACAAGTCTGCGATAATTTGAAACCTAATAATTTTTTCTATTTCTAACAACCTATTATTTTCCCAGTGTTTCTTTTTCCTTATTGTATTTGTCCATTGCTTATTTTAAGTATGTTGATTATCTAATAACTATGGTAAATGGATATCTTTTAAATGATCGCAGAGAGAAAAATAAACGACTAATAAGAGAGGCCATACATGTTCGTTACATGTTGCTCCCTTACTTCTGCACATTATTTAGAGAGGCAAACACGACTGGTCTTCCTGTTATGCGCCCCTTGTGGATGGAGTTTCCTTCTGATGAAGCTACTTTTAGCAATGGTGAGGCTTTGATGGTTGGAAGTAGCCTCCTGGTGCAAGGAATCTACACCGAGGTGCTCCTGCCACCAAAACATCTACATATTTTTGATTGATTTGAATGTCTTCCTTTTTTTATATTTTTTCTTCTACTTCTGCTCCACAAATTAAAATTTCAATGGTTTTTTTTCTGTCCAGGGGGCAAAATATGCATCTGTTTACCTGCCAGGGAAAGAATTATGGTATGACATTAGAACTGGAGATGCATACAGAGGAGGTAAAACGCATAAGCTGGAGGCTGCAGAGAGTGTTCCTGCTTTCCAAAGGGCTGGAACTATTATACCCAGGAAAGACCGGCTTCGTCGAAGCTCAACACAGATGGTGAACGATCCTTATACTTTGGTATGTAGCTAATGGCCTGATGCTTGTTGGGACATGCCAGTCTCAACCCTCTACTTTTTGGATTTTGGCATTAATATACTTTGTTCTTGAATTTCTTTTAACTTGCTCTACATGGTAACTTCTGGTCCTGGAGGGTGTAGCAGTGGCTGTCTTGTTATGGTATGTGCATGTTGAGGCAGATTTTTTTTCTTCTCTCTCTCCTTTTTTTTTTTTTTTTGAGGGTGGGTGATGAAGTAAACCTCCGTCTGAGTTGAGGTCAGCCATCTCTTCCATTCAGTTTAGGTGTGACATTGCATTACCTGACCTTGCCTCGGTAGTCAAGCTAGCCCCACTTCTGCCACGTAGTTGTGTCATGGGCAAAAAATTTCCCATCCTCATGTGATGCAGAATCATCATGATCACTATGTTCTCCTTATTCTTTATTAGAGTGGCCCTGATAGAAATCTATGTTTAGACATTAAAAAAAAAAACATCAGCATAATGTAGTTCGATAAATAGCAGATTTGAGGTTGTTTATGCAATTGTGAAATAGGAAAAATGATTCTAATTGCCAAAAATCTTTCTGCCTGGCTATCACTGGAGTGCAACGTGTGTTTGGACTCTCTTCAACTGTTTTATAAGTTCTTTTTGGAGGAGCTATCCAATTTAGCAAGTTTGTTTTCTTTGTTACTAAAGTACATGGGAATATGTTGGATCTTGGTGCTCTCTCTCTTCCGATTGCCGTGATTTTGTTACAATTTATTCTGTAATTGACTTCATAACATGCTCTTAAATGTTACTGAAAACATCAGTGATTGGTCCTATCCTTGTTGGTACAGGTGATAGCTGTAAACAGTTCTCAAGCGGCTGAAGGTGAACTCTACATGGATGACGGTAAAAGCTTTGAGTTTTTGCAAGGAGCTTACATCCATCGCCGCTTTGTCTTTGCAAATGGAAAGCTTACATCCATAAATCTAGCCCCCTCCAGCAGTAGCAAATCCCAATTTTCTTCAAAGAGCATGATCGAAAGGATTATACTGCTAGGTTACGCTCCTGGACCAAAGAATGCTCAAATTGAACCGGCAAATCAGAAGGTTGAAGTTGAACTTGGGCAACTTATGCTTGAAGGAAGACATGGATCTTCTGTTGTAACCATCCGCAAACCCGCTGTCCAAGTTTCTGATGACTGGACACTAAGATTGCTGTAAGTAACAGTTTAAGTTTCCTGAAAACACTGCATGCAGAATTAGATAAATTGTTAGAATACAGTAGTGAACTGCTAGACTGTACTAATATCATAAATTCAGATGTCATGGTATAAATACAAACACGTAAACTTATTCCAAGCTGGAATTCTCACCGTAATATAAACGCCCTATAGTCTCCACATGATTCCACAGACATAGCCTTTTGTTTTCTCTATATTTGCTGAATATAATTCAGCAAATATCAAATTCAATAATTAATAATTCTATTTAAAGAAAACTATCTTTCCTTTCATTGTGGGGTTTTTTTTCAACAAATGGAATTTAAACCTATTTTTTATAATTTTTATTTTTCAGAATTTAAAGAATATTCCTTACCTTTTTAGTGTGGTAATGGAGGTAATACCATTTTATTTGAAAAATGTCATTTTGATGTTATGTAACAGTAATTATCATTATATTTTATTTTGAATATTTATTTTTTAAAATTTATTTTTTATATTAATTTTGATTCTTATTTTTATAATTGTTATTTGCTTTTTTATTATTTTTTTATTGAAATTTTTTATATATCAAATTTGATTTTTATTTTTTTATTGTTAATTATTTTTATTTTTATTTTTTTATTTGATCTTTATTATTTATTTTATTTGAGATAATTTATAAAATTATATTTTTTTAATTTTATTATTCTTTAACCTTTTAATTTATAAGATTTGTTTCTTATTATTTTAATAAACTTGAAAAAAATAGAACATTAATAAATTATTTTCTAGTTTATTTTTTATAACACTACCACACATCAAAAAATAATTTACTTTTCATAAATTTATTTTTTTAAAAAATAATTTTTCTAAAAAAGAAAAAAAAAACCAGAACCTAACTTCAGTTCATCTCCTTATTTTTGCAACGCACTGTGGGTACGTGAAAGCGACTCAAAAGAAAGATTTAGAGTTAAAACTACAGCTACAGCTACAGCTACATGTGGAGATATTGAATGGAAGTTTGCAGTTCCACTGGATGGTGGCACGAGCAAGTATTAATTAATTACTTGTATATTTTCTGGCAACGTAATATTTAAAGTTGAAATCACTCACCTCAAGGAGCACATATAGCCCCTGAAACAAAAAAAAAAAAAAAAAAAAAA
>SRLM01000046.1:1776072-1798817 GCA_015708895.1 Populus ilicifolia
CCCCCCCCCCTGCTAGCTTCTGTCACATGTCAGGTATCCTTCGGTGAACCAGTGGCGGAGCTAGTAGCAGATAGGGGAGGCCAAAATTAATATAACAATATACATTATTAAAAAACTTATTTATTTAAAATAGAAATATTATTTTATTTTATATTTAAATACTTAATAAAAAAAATTAAAATGTTTTGCAGAGTCCTGAGCCCTACTTGCCGCCCCTGATTTCGCCCCTGTAATGAACAACATAGCCGTGAATGTAAGAATAGAAGGTGATAAAAAATACTTTCGTTGTAAGCTAATTGTTTTTCATTCAACAATAAAAACATTTTTAGATTAGTTTATGTATTAATTAATATTAAATCATCTTTTTAGATGCCTTTAAAAACACACCTCTTTTATTAATTTTAGGCAGAGTTTGATTTTTTAAAGCTTTTTTTATTTACAAATACATTAAAATAATATTTTTAATATTATTATATTAAAATGATCTAAAAATATTTTAAAATTTAATTTTAAACAATAAAAAATTAAATTATTAACAAATACTCGATCAACTAAGTAGCCAAACTATGTTATTATAATCCAAATAATATGTTTTTTGCATCAGTCATAAATTCAAACTCATGATAATGTTTGTTTTGTATTGCAATAGTTATTGTTTTTAAATTATTTTTTATTGAAAAAATAATAAATTGATATTTTTTAATATTTTTAATTATTTTAAAATATTAATTCTAAAAGAAATTATTCTAAAAAAAATTATTCAATACATTTCTAATTAAAAATCTCTTTAAAAAAAACATCAACAACACACTAAATCAATAAAATCATCAAACTTCTTCGACCAATAAACCTCTCCTTTCATGGGATAGAGATAGCTAGAAGTAGCATATGATATCATCCTAAAAGCCTATAGCAGTCCAGGGGCCATCTTAATGTCATGTTACGGCCTTAAGAGCACTTGATCGCCCCAAGTACTCACCAATCATCCTCCTGTGAAGGAACCCACCACCCAAAATGGGAAGAGGTGGTGGTGGTGGTGGTCAAGCCCAGAAAACCACTTTCAGTGGTGGTTGCTGCATTGAGCACTCAAGAAATCATCTCACAACGTGCGTTTGTCACCTTCTGATAAACGTAGCATGCATTCAGTTCCATTCAAATTGTGATTCTGATTTTTTTCTTTTTCTTCTTTTTTTATGAGTATTTTTTTAATGTGAATGTCCGGATTATTTTATATACACTTCAATTAATTAATTATATAATTTTAAAAAAATAAATTTAAAATCTAATAAGTTAAATCCCAGCATCTTGGACCAGACGTGATATAGCATCTCAATAATATTTGTATCATATAATCACTCGAGAAAAATCCCGATACCTGGTAGCTGGGCTAGTGACAGCTTTTGCGGCAGCCAAGAGGGGTCTCATTGCTGGTTCGAGAGTGGTATAGGGTAATTGCAGCTTTTCAGAAGAGAAATGACGTTCGTTCTGAGCGCTGCAAGTTTCCATTAACATCATTTTTAACCTAGTTTATAAGCTGCAGAAATTCAACAAATAATAAAAAAGATGGAGCATATTAATTGTCAAAAGATTCTGTGTTATGTCATTAATATCATAAAATATTATCATTTTTTTGACAACTATTATTAGCAATCAAGAAGGATTATTATTTTTTATTTTTTTTAAAATATAATTTTCTAAAACGATTGAAAAAAATAAAATAAAAACAACAACAACAGTGGAGCGTTAGCTGGTTTACAAATAATATGCTATATATTCACCTAAGCATTAAATTCAAAAACAGCTTGATATGTATAAAATTCTCTGGATCATATTTGAATGAAAACTTGAAATCAAATAAATTCTCATAAAAAAAATGATATTCAAATGGCCACTCACATGTTGGATTAATTTTTTTATCCAACATTTAAATTATTATTAAATTTATTAAATGTGTGGTTGGGTTCATAAAATTTTGATTTTTTGATTTAAATTATTTTTCATGTTCTTATATCGATTTAATATGTTAATATTAAAATTATATTTTAAAAAATAAAAAAAATATTTTAATATATTTTTAAACAAAAAAATACTTTAAAAAGTAATTTTTATTATTTTTCCAGAGACTTTTTAGATTAAATAAAAAAAATAAGCTCAATATTTTTTTAAAACTGAAAAATTATTACATGAACTTCTTTCATTAAAAAAAACACATCAATCATATCACATAAATTTGTTGCAACAACAATTAACAATATTGTGATCCCAGTAAGACAAGTACTTTGATCCATATGCAATTTGTCAATAATTCTGCTTCAGGATTAATTAGGAATTAATAATATAAACGAACGTGGATCAAGCACGATACTGACTTATAATGATACCAGAAGAGCATTTAGACGAGGGAGGGAGGGAGGGAGCGGTGGCGGGAAAAAATCATCTCCCTTCAGCAGCAGCTGCCACATGATTCTGTGCAGTGGTGCTGCAACATCCAATCAAATGGCATAAACATTTTCTATGCTCAAAGGTACGGAGGAGGAGGAAGCATCTATTCTTCCCTTCAACAAAGGATGGAGGAGAGAGCAGATACGTTGGAGAGCAATACAAAAGTTGCCTTTATCGATGCATTAAATAGAGTATAATTCGCCATAGTTGCCTTGCATGCTTTTGCTTTCTCCATGTATATAAACTCCGAGGGAGTCCGAGGCAGGGACAGTGCAGCCATCGGTTATCTCAGCCCATCTGTCTATATTTTTCTTGCTTTTTTTAATAAGGCCCTCTTTTGTACATACTTGAACTCCTCCATTTGAGGGAGAAGAGGGCCAGCTCGAGCCTAGAATAATGCAGGTAATCATCTCTTTAGTCCTTGTTTTTCTTTCTTTCCTTCCTTTTCTTTTTCTTTTTTCTCGTCTTTCTATGATAATTTGACACGCAGTGATTAAGTGGTTTGTGTTCTACTTGGGGAAACGCTCCACTCGCTAGATTTTTATTTTTTTTTAAGGACACTTTTCGTCTTCTTCTTTAGGATGTTCGGCATGTTGATTTAATTGTGTGTATCTAAGGATTATTTTTTGAGTTTTAAATTAATATTTTTAACATTTTAAAGAACACTTTTGAAATATATCTAAATACATTATTAAACGAATCCTGCGTTCAAAATAAACTTAATTTACTTCGTTGGTTCTGTGCACTGTAGTAAAAAAATCAAATTTACCATTAATTAATTACTAGAAATTAGCTAGGAAAAGCTAGTGGTATCATGCTCACCTAAGCTGAGGCAGGAATCAATGATGAAAGCAGAGCAGAAGCGGCTTATGATTTATTCTACTGAGTTATGCATGATAACGAGTTACATGAGTTGTAAAAGAAAGACCTTTCTCTTCTGGGAGTGTTCCACTCTCAGAAGTGACCGAGCCCCCATCTCTCTCGGCGTTGTGTCTTTGTCCCTGCATTATTTGCATGAGAGATGAGAGAGAGAGAGAGAGAAGTTGACCGAAAAATGGTCTTCGATGTTGTTGATGGATTATTTGAAACGGCGCAATTTGGGTTATTGGCACCCGCTCAGCTGTACTTGTCTTGTTCCTGTTTTCTCCATCTCTCTCCTTTTTCCCTGCATGATTCAAGTTCGCAGTCAAGAACCACAATTACACCACACCACGTGTTACATGTCGGACATTCATCGTATCTACAGTCTGAGCGAATCTTGTAGCACTACGAGACCGCTTCATCGAACGTTACCCTCTCAGAAACACAGTTTTACAGTCGATTCTGTAAGAATTGAGTATCTTGATGTTCATAAAAAATTGTTGAAGTTGAATGTATAGATAATGACTAGTTAGGCTGATAATAGATTGATGGTGGTGGGGCTCCAAAATGCTCAAAAAACACAGTTCATTCAACGGGTTAAGGGGGTCCAGTCCTGAGTCGACACTATCATTATATATATAGACACACACGCACACACCATTCCCAAGCTCAACTTGAATCGTATTACTAGCTGCTGCCTTCCCCATTCCTATCTTCCCAGCAGAAAGTCCTGAGACCTAAAATAGCCAAGAAGCTGAGATTTAGGTGGTGCATTCAAGTTTACTCTCCATTTGTGCGCATTTGGCTTGGAGTTGTTGATAAGTAAGACAAACCCAATTTGGACCTGTACTTGCTAAGCCATTTTAATCACTCATTTTTGTCACAGCAAGTCTCGTTTCCAACTTCTTTCACTGACACTTTCCTTTGCTTTTTTGGCCCTTTCCCAATACAAGATGGGTGAGAATGCTGCTTCAAAGAACTACCACAACAACCACCACCTCCACAACCATCACCAAGTCTTTGACGTCTCCGTTGACGTGCTCCCACAAAATGGTTCCAAGTGCTACGATGATGATGGCCGCCTTAAAAGAACTGGTAATCTTCTCCATCCTTCCCCTGTTTCTGCCCTGTTTTCACTCTGTTTCTTGTAGAAAACTTTGTTCAGGTAGAAAACATTTCATATTCTTGTTGGTTGGTTTGTGTCTTCAGGTACTCTATGGACCGCTAGCTCCCACATAATAACAGCAGTGATAGGATCAGGAGTGCTTTCCTTGGCATGGGCTATAGCTCAACTAGGATGGATTGCTGGTCCAGCTGTGATGTTCTTGTTCTCATTGGTTACATACTATACCTCATCTCTACTCACTGACTGTTACCGGACTGGCGATCCTTATACAGGAGAAAGAAACTATACATACATGGACGCTGTTCAATCCATTCTTGGTATCATAAAAATAAACTTCTTCTGTCCAAGCATTCAAAAAATACATAATACTGCAACCCTAATAATATAGACCATATTGGAATGTTTCATTTTTTTTCTTCTATTTCACCAATGTTAAAATTCTCGTCTTCAATGCTTATCAGGAGGAGTAAAAGTCAATTTGTGTGGCCTTGTTCAGTACATCGGCCTATTTGGTATTGCCATTGGTTACACCATTGCATCATCCATAAGCATGATGTGAGTTGGTCTTTTTACAAATATTCCATTAACTTCTTTGTTTTTCTAGTTTTCTTTAAAGCTTGATTGATAAGTCTGGTTCATGGTTACTGGCAGGGCAATTAAAAGGTCAAACTGTTTCCATCAAAGCGGTGGACAGAACCCATGTCACATTTCGAGCAACCCATACATGATCATGTTTGGTATGACAGAAATTCTACTTTCTCAGATTCCAGACTTTGATCAGCTATGGTGGCTCTCTATCGTTGCCGCGGTCATGTCTTTTACTTACTCTACCATTGGTCTTGGCCTTGGCATTGGCAAAGTTGCAGGTATATATTTGCTGTAACTATAAGTATCTCCGTCCGACAAAGAGTGTCTTTATTTCCTTATTTAGTTGTCCGAAATGCATCTGTAACTTGCGCTGCTAATGGAATTCTCTATCTTCACTGGCTTGCAGCTAATGGAACTTTCAAGGGTAGTCTAACTGGGATAAGCATTGAAACCGTAACCGAAACTGAAAAGATATGGAGGAGTTTCCAAGCACTTGGGGCCATAGCCTTTGCATATTCATATTCTGTCATTCTTATAGAAATTCAAGTATGTATGATTACTTAATATCAAAGCCCCTTTCTTTCTGGCCAGCCTATGTGAATTTTTTTTTAGGGATTTAGCGTTATTTTCTTTGCTTTACAGGACACAATTAAATCTCCACCAGCAGAATCAAAGACAATGAAGAAAGCTGCCAAGATAAGCATCGTAGTGACAACAACTTTCTATATGCTTTGTGGTTGCATGGGATATGCAGCTTTTGGAGACCAAGCTCCTGGAAATCTCCTCACTGGCTTTGGTTTCTATAACCCATATTGGCTTATTGATATTGCCAACGTTGCCATAGTAATCCACCTGGTTGGAGCATATCAAGTGTTTTGCCAACCTCTCTTTGCTTTCATAGAGAAATGGGCAAACCAAAAATGGCCTGAAAATTACTTCATCACCAAGGAATTCAGAATCCGAGTCCCAGGTTTTGGGCCATACAAGCTGAATCTATTTAGATTGGTTTGGAGAACAATATTTGTGTTGTTAACCACTGTTATATCAATGTTGCTCCCATTCTTTAATGATGTTGTGGGAATTCTCGGTGCACTTGGTTTTTGGCCCTTGACAGTCTATTTTCCAGTGGAGATGTACATTGTACAAAAGAAGATACCAAAATGGAGCACGAGATGGATTTGTCTCCAAATGCTGAGCATGGCTTGCCTTGTGATTTCACTCGTGGCTGTTGCAGGCTCAATTGCTGGTGTTGTGCTTGACCTTAAGGCTTACAAGCCGTTCAAGACAAGCTATTAAACCGGTGGTTGTATGATTTGTTGAGTAACCATGGCAAGCTAGCTGAAAGCGAAAGATTTCATCTTGAACTTAATTGTTCTTGAAACAAAGGACTGAAAATTCTCAAGCAGGTGGTGTTTATGTGGTTCATCATTTGTAATTTTATGTTGATTTCTCTTCAATTAGTGTTGCTCCAAGTGTCTTAGGACATTGTAATTTGCATAAGGAATTCAACATCAGTTTTCATGACCACCTTTGTCAATTCTAAAACCTCAAATCTAGACATTATTATTAATTTAATATCACATGTAAATTCCATAATCCTCCAAGGCTTGGCCTGATCAGTAAATGGACATGCTCTTTGCATCATACTGATGACTAATAATGACTGATAGATTAGGAATTGATCAAACATATAAAATATGATCCGATCGAAGGTTAAGTATTTTGATTAGCATTAAACTAGTTCCACAAAAGAAAGTGTACGGTAAAATTATTTAGTAAAATATATGAAATTCGAGAATCTTTTGAAATTTACCAGGGTAATTTTCAAAAAAATAATCAAAAGGTAAATTTATAAGTTTTTTCTCCCCTGTTTTTAATGATTATAATTTTTTGTATCAATTGAGTGACGTTTGGTCACTAGCTCAAGGTTAAGAACAAAAAGAAAAAAGACAGAGGATATATTTCCTTTATCTCTTGTTTTCACGTATGAAACTTCATTTCAAAATTAGACAAATTTATTCCATGCCTTCATCTTGTCTCTCCAACCAAACATATTCCCCTCTTTTTATACTTAGTTTTTATTTAATTTTGAGATTGTGACTAGTTTTGAAAGTTTGAGAACAGCTCAACTGCATGTTTTTACTTGTAGTTATACTTTTGCCTTCATCTCTATATTTCCCAGAAAAGTAAAACCAGTGTGTTGCAACGTGTCAAACCCATCAAATGCATGCCCCTTTACTGGAAAAGGAAAAGGCCAGACAGAATCAGAAGATGCTACTTGATGAACATGTATGTTTTTTTATTCTGTTTTTTAATTTCAGACAAGAACATCAGAGTGTGCTTGAACCTATGAAAAGAAAGGCATTTTGGACGGTATAAAAGAAAAGAAAACCTAATAATTATGACTAATAAACAGCATCACGGCCACCGAAAGTGCTTCTTGTATTCTGAGCCACCAGTTACAAGAAAGAATAATTCAACAAATACATAAAATACAGACACAAGGGAAAAAAAATATTTGTAATAGGTAGTGGAGGAATCTTGACGACTGAATTGTTTTACAAGAGCTATTCATATATAGCAATGGCTAGAATGCTGCCAATTTTGACTAAAGTTTCTTCTCCAGTCACCTTTAAGAAAAATCTCATCTTTTGCAAGAGCTTCTATAAGTGATATGGGGAAGAATATTTCAGTAAAATCAATATTTTCTTAATCTCAAAATAACTTAATTAGTTACATGATGAATTTGATAAGTTTTAAAATTTACATAGTCATTAACTTTAAAAATCTACATTATTAGTTGAGTTGAGGTATGCGGAAATTAACTCCAACACCTATATATATATACACACACACATATATTTGCGGATCTTGACTGAATGGCTAGCGTGGAACGTTGTTAAGATCATATGTACAACTGAGGGGCACATTTGTCGGCGTTGTTTATTTTGATAAGACGAAACTAGAGAAAAATGGAGACAGATTTCTGTGATTCTGTCAATAGCCATCCTTTCGCATGCAAAATGAAATACTGCTCAGCCATAGGAACCGGTTTTGTAAAAATATTCCTGTGTATGCATAGAGGGACACGCCGATCAACATCGATAGTTTCATCAGGAGAACAAACCAGACTGAATCGCGGTTCCTTTTTGCCTGGTCAGGTGGCTTTTGAACAAAAAGTTGAATCTGCAGAGTCAAATATACTTCCTCTCAATAAATTTACAACCAAAAACAACGTTCTGTCCAGGAAGAATCTACATTCAACGGTAATTAGAGTGCGAAATATGACAGTTTAGGCATTGCCTCGTTCAGAAAGACGGATAATGGAAGCTTGGGGACGGAAGAACAGGTTATTGGTGCTCCATGGATCTGGAGTAATCAAATCCGCATCCGTTTGACATCATTCTCAGGAGCACTTGCATCATTCCCATTACCCCCAAACGCAACTGTTTGCCTCTGAACCAACAGATACACGGCAAGTAAAGATTAAAATCTGGAGATATCACATAGAACACCACTGTTGTCATCATCATTATTGTGGTGATGATGGCTGTTAATTTGTGTTCTTTTGAGCAAAAACATTACTAAACACTCTTAAGAAGCTTTGAAAAACATGTTCTGGCATGGAGATTTATCTGACATTTCATTCTATGCACACTTTTCAAATGCAGAACATGTAGGAGATGTTCTTGCAAACTCACTGCATTGATTTTTTTTCCCCTTCAAAATATGCACTCTTCCTTAATCAAAACTAGTTTGAAGATTGTTAAAATTACAGTAAGTCCTTGAAAAGTACTGCTAAAAAATAACATGAAAAGGAAGAACAAATCATAACTGTTATTGAAGGAATGGCCGTGTAAATATTTCGACTATGATAAAAATTTGGATGTCCTGAGATGTGTTTTTATAACAACATTATACAATCGCATTAATTTCCACGAGTAAAATCCCCGTGTCAAACACTAATTAACATTGCGAATTCAATCCTGAAATAGAAAATTTAGCTTGAATTCCTAGAAGCAATTTCCTTTGGTGACAATATCTTTTCTTTCTTTTTTATTTTTGTTCTTGGTTCTTTGATATCTACAAGCTGGGTTACCTACAGTCCTTTAGGGCATGCTAAATGACAGCAGCCATGTTATTATCATTACCATGCTGCTACATATGATTGATGCCTTTTGTCAAAATGGTGACAAAAGAAGGTGAATTTACGCCTGTCCAACTTGGTGTCCCAACTATGACTGTTGAAATTTTAGAAATGCGAACTTACAGATTCATCAGGAACAGTGGTATATATCTCTCAGATGGTGAAACCCGGGTTTTCTCTGTCAAGAGGATTAGAGCAAGCAACAGACAAATTACAAAGAAAATACTAATATTAACAACAATAAGCAACAAAAACCATTGTGAGTTAAAATGTAAGAAGAGGCTATGGGGACAACACATCACCTGATGATGGATCAACAGTTGAAGCTTCGATCTGGTGGCCACCAGATCCATCAACACTCGGAGCTTCTATGACCTTTGGTATAATTTCTTTGGAATTCCGACGGATAAAATTTAGAGATTTTTGTCAGAAAACGCAGCAAAATATGCTAGTGCACTAGATGTTATTCTACAAAACATATTTCAACTAAAACTATTGAAATCATAAGACCTTTTCCGGTGTATTCATTGAAATTAACGAGAAAAAAATACTTGTTTGGAAGCCAAATGAATTACATCGGCCCAGGGAGGCAAGGCCCAAAATTAAATACTGCTGGATGTGTTAATGGGCACTTCCATTGCAGACACAAGTGAAGTTTGTCATACTTCATGCATAATTCACTCCACATGAGCAACAACTCAGGGTTAACTGAGAAACACATCCACAAATACATGCATCATCACTGCAGAAGCACTTATCCATTGGATCCATCCTCAAATAATTTGGGAACTACATCCTGTTTATCGTCCTTCCATGAAAAATAGCCAACGCTTATTGAGAAAAGTAAAGAAAAATGACCTCCATATGTCGATCTTTTAAACAAATTTCTGCAAATTGTCAGTTTCCAAAGGCAAACCAGAAATCTGCAAATCATGTTCTCAACTCATTATAAAGAGAAGGAAGCGAGAACTAAAGAAGTTTTGGTTTTCAACACATCACCACAATAGCTTGTGTTGTTGGATCGAAGAAGCTAAGGTGGAGTTTTACTTGCATATCCAAATTCAAGTAAACAGACTCGATGTGCCTTTGTCTGCAAGAAGGAAGGCTGTCAGCATCACCGCGGTATTCAAAGGAAGTCGAAAAAGTTTTTAAGATTTCATTATTTGTGTGTACATATTCTGGGAATTCTTATAATTCGGTGGTGCGAAACTCGATGTGAGTTTCTTCCAACCAGTAACTGGCTGGGGATGGTACGATGCAGAAATCACAGATGTTCTAGCTGAAACTCGCCTCAATTGAGCTCCAACGCAATTTTCAATGGTAGGTTGAGTCACCATCTCCCACCTGTCCAAACTGTACACGGGAAGAGACACCAACCAATAAGCAATATTTTAAGAACAAAAATGGCATATACAAGTAGAGATACAATTAATTAAGCCATGCAATAAATAAATAAAAGTGGAATGGGAAACAGTTCTACAAGCTTCCATGTCAAAGAGAATTGAATTCTAATAATATGCAAGACATTGTGCGCATGAATGTAAGAATTTTTTGTGATTGCACATATCTACTCTTAACTAATTTTACATTTGCAAGGCTCTGTTTCCACTGGCCACAGGAAGGGAAAAACTACTCCTACGGTTGTATTTATTTTTTAAAAAATTAGTTTTTAAAATTTTTATATATTTATTTGTTATTAGTAAAGTTAGTCAATAAAAAATATTTTTTATTTAAATAAAAATTTAATTTGATTTTCAAAAAAGTGTTTTTCTAAAAAATTTGGACATAAAATACTTTTATAGAAATTATAAAAAATTTAGAAATGTTATATTATAGAAATTATAAAAAATTTAGAAATGTTATATTATTTACTGATTATATCAAATTTGATTTTTAAACTTTTGATTGATATATATATATATATATTATTTGAATATTTATTTATCAAATTTATCTTTTAAAATTTAATTTTTATATTAATTTTTATCCTCATTTTTATATTAACTTTGATCCTTATTTTTTTTATTATCACTTATTTTATTTAAAATAATTTATAAAATGTTAATTATTATTATTTTAATTTCTTCATCTTTTATCTTTTTTTTATTTTTTAGATTTGATTTCTATTATTTTAATTATTATTTATTTTATTTAAGATAATTTATGAAATTATATTTTTTTTCAATTTTATTCTCAACCAACTTTTTAATTTGTAAGATTTGTTTCTCATTATTTTAATAAATTTCAGAAAAATAAAACATTAATAAGTTATTTTTCAATTTATTTTTTATGACATAATCAAACATTGAAAAGTGTCTTTCAACTTATTTTTCATTACATTACTAAATATTAAAAAATAATTTATTTTACTGAATTTTACTTTTTTAAAATTTATTTAAAAAATTATTTTTCAGCAAAAAAATTACTAACATGTCTTGTTTTCACCAAGCAAACTAGCATTTACGTTCACTATGAGATGACACATACTTGTAAAATGAATATTAAGCACGTAAATAGTGTAAACCTTATTCCATCCCAAGCCATAAAGTTTTCCATCAGAAGCCACTGCCATGGTGTGTCTCCAGCCACCTGATATCTGGCCAACAGTTAAAATCGAACAAATTTTGAGATGCTGGATCAGAAGAAACACCAAAAGCATGTAATAATGGAGATCTGAAGTTGATTATTAGAAGCTTAAGAGATTTACTGAACAAGTGAGGCATCACAAAAACAACCAATGCTTCTCAATTACCTTTCAGATACAGCACTGTAGGTTTACTGGTTCTTACAAGAGATTCACCTAACTATTCATGCATTTGTGTTTATCCCGTGCAATTCTTCTTCCTCTCGGGGGCTGAGAGCCTAAAAGCCTTGGATTTTCTGAGGCACATGAGAGTTCTCATTGTTATGTGTGGATACAAATGGTCGGTGGCAGTCATGCTTGACATGATTAAAAGTCAATGATAGGTGCCTAACCAAAGAAAATGTTGCCCACCATTGTTGAACAATTGTCTCCCTCCTCAGCTATAAATAGAGGATGCATTGATAGTTGATGTAGAACACGAAATAGATAGAAACACAGAGAGAGCTAAGGGTGAGAGTTGAGTTGAGATGAGTTGAGAAGTTTTTCTCCTCCTCCTTGTTTTGTTGCTTGTATTGCTTTTCAGCTTCATTAATACAAATCAGTAGCTCTACGAAGTAGTCAAGTTGTCGAACCATGTAAATTGATGTGTGTTTGAGAGCTTGAATTTCCTAACAACTGGTATCAGAGCTTGTTCTTGAAAAAGAGGGTGTTTGATCCACACTCAAAAATCAAAGTACTTAAAACGTGTTTTTGAATATACCATCGTGAAGAGGATGACGGGAGGAATCCATTGGTGAAACCGGAGAAAATTCGATGTCCTGCATGCCCGCACGCGCTGCCACCAGCACTGTCCGCGCGCACCGACACGCCTCCCTCGCATCACGCGTCTTCCTTGCTTGTTTCCTGCAACTTGACCAGCCACGTCAGCAGCCACGTTAGTCGTTCAGCACAGTCATCAGTCACGTCATCAAGCCACATCAGCATTCTGACTGGTCAAACTGACACGTCAACTGACACATCATCACACACGTCAGCTACGCCGCGCCAGCAAAAAAATCTTCGTGAAGCTGCCACGTCAGATTTGTGGACCCCATTGTGCCTACGTGTTTGACACGTCATCATCACTGGGTTTTGATCCTGTATGGCGCAGTGTTTATTTTTTCTGACACGTGGCTTCATTTGCAGGGTTCAGTGATCCAAAAATTTGATTGATTAAATTAGAGCTATTCGAAGTCCGATTTGGGTGATCTCATTGTCGTTTCTAGCATTTTCGGCTATTCCGGACACATCTGTAAGGTTAGATTTTGCAAATTTGAATCCGAGAAAAAGTAAAAATGGTTGATGAAATAAAGGCTGCGGGTATTGAAAAATTTGATGGAACTGATTTTGGTTATTGGAAAATACAAATTGAAGACTATTTATATGGGAAGAAACTTCATCTTCCTCTATTGGGGAGCAAACTAGAAAACATGTCAGAAGAAGATTGGCAAATACTTGATAGACAAGTTTTGGGCATTATCCAGCTATCATTGTCAATAAGAGTTGTTTATAATGTTACGAAAGAGAAATCCACAACAAGATTAATGAAAGCCTTGTCTAGGATATATGGGAAGCAAATAACAAAGTGCACCTGATGAAGAAGCTGTTCAACCTGAAGATGACAGAAAACACCTCTGTTACACAGCATCTTAATAATTTCAACACCATCACAAATCAATTATCATCTGTTGAGATTGAGTTTGATGATGAGATTCGAGCACTTATTTTGCTAGCTTCACTTCCAAGCAGTTGGGAAGGCATGAGAACAGTCGTAAGCAACTCAGCCGGAAAATCTAAATTAAAATATGACGACATTCGAGACCTGATTTTAGATAAAGAAGTACGAAGGAAAGACTCAAGTGAAAGCTCAAGTTCAGGTTCAGCTCTCAACATCAACACTCGAGGAAGGAGACAAGACAAAGGCTTATCCAGAGGCAGATCAAAATCCATGTACAGAAGTAAAAGCAAGTTTGGACCAAGAAAGCAGGTTGAATGTTAGAATTGTGGCAAATCTGGTCATTTCATGAGGAGTTACACAAAACCAAAGAAACCTGAAGCTGATTCTACAAATGCCACTACAGACGAGGTACAAGATGTTTTGATTCTTGTTGTATATAGTCCTATTGATGATTGGGTTCTTGATTCTGGAGCTTCATTTCATTGTACTCCACATCATGAAATGATGCAAAATTATATTGCTGGAAATTATGGAGTAGTCTATCTGCCCGATGGACAACCATTAGATATTGTAGGCATTGGAGATGTGCAAATCAAAACAATGAATGGATCCATATAGAACTTGCAAAATATAAGGCATGTTCCTGAACTAAAGAAGAAGCTGATATCAGTCGGACAACTTGATGATAATGGTCATTCAATCTTTTTTTCTAGAGGAATGTGGACGGTATCGAAGGGAGCAATGGTTTTGGCTCGTAGAAAGAAAACCGGCACCTTGTATATGACCACAAGATCTGCAGATATAATTGCCTCTACTGAAGCAGAAAATCAGGCACAATTATGGCATTGTAGACTCGGCCATATGAGTCAAAAAGGGATGAAGATACTTCAGTCAAAGGGAAAACTGCCAGAGTTAACAAATGTTGATCTAGACATTTGTGAAAGCTGTATCCTCGGAAAGCAGAAGAAGCTCAGTTTCTTAAAGATTGGCAGGACTTTAAAACCAAGAAAGCTAGAACTGGTGCATACAAATTTATGGGGACCGGCTCCAGTAGCATCTCTTGGAGGTTCTCGATACTATGTGACGTTTATTGATGACTTCAGCAGAAAGGTATGGGTTTACTTTCTAAAAAATAAATCTAATGTGTTTGAAACATTCAAGAAATGAAAGGCTATGGTTGGGACTGAATCAGGTTTGAAGTTGAAATGCTTACGATCTGATAATGGAGGAGAATACATTGATGGAGGTTTCAAGGAGTATTGTGTTGTCAACGGTATCGGAATGGAAAAGACAGTTCCAGGCACACCATAACAGAATGGCATTGCTGAACGAATGAACAGGACCCTCAATGAACGAGCTAGAAGCATGACGTTGCATTTTGGGTTACCACAAACATTCTGAGTTGATGCAGTTCATACTGCAGTTTACTTGATCAACCGTGGACCATCAGTTCCCTTGGAGTTCAGACTGCCCGAGGAAGTATGAAGAGGAAAAGAAGTACAACTTTCTCATTTGAAGGTCTTTGGGTGTGTTTCCTATGTGCATGTAGATTCTGATGCTCGCAACAAGCTGGATGCCAAATCAAAGAAATGTTTCTTCATTAGCTATGGGGATGAAGAATTTGGATTTCAGCTTTAGGATGATCAGAACAGGAAGATTATCAGAAGCAGGAACGTGATCTTCAACGAGAAACTTTTGTACAAAGACAGATCAAGTACAGAACCAGAGATAACTGATTCAGATACGAGTCCATAAAAATCTGAATTCATACAATTAAAAGCGCTTCCCGATATTACCACTCAAGAGGCCTTACAAGAAAGTCCAAGCACATCGGTACTCACTACCACTATACAAGACAACGCAGAGCCAAGTGAACCAGCTGTTCACAAGTCTTCAAGAACTATAAAGCCTCCACAACGGTTCACACTTCTACTGAATTATATTTTGCTGACAGATGGTGGTGAACCATTATCTTATGAAGAATCCTTACAAGATGGAAATTCGAACAAGTGGGAGTTAGCCATGAAGGACGAGATGGAGTCATTGTTGAAGAACAAAACTTGGGATTTAACCTCAGTGCCTGAAGGAAAGAAGGCTTTGCAAAACAAGTGGGTTTACAGAGTAAAGACTGAGCATGATAGAAGCAAACGGTTCAAGGCAAGACTTGTCGTCAAAGGGTTTCAGCAAAAGAAAGGAATTGACTATTCAGAGATATTCTTTCTAGTTGTGAAGCTTACAACAATCAGAGTTGTTCTGAGGATAGTAGCTGCAAAGAATTTACATCTTGAACAATTAGATGTAAAAACAGCATTTCTTCATGGTGAATTGGAGGAAGACATTTACATACAACAACCAGAGGGGTTTGCAATACCAGAAAAGGAGAGTCAAGTTTGCAAGCTGAAGAAAAGCCTATATGGTTTGAAGCAAGCTCCAAGACAGTGGTATAAGAAGTTTGACAACTTCATGTGTAGTTCAGGATACACAAAATGTCAGGCGGATCATTGTTGCTATGTCATATATTTTGACAACTCCTATATTATTCTACTGTTATATGTGGATGATATGTTGATTGTAGGATCCAGCATGGAAGAGAATGACAAGTTAAAGCAACAATTGTCAAAACAGTTTGAAATGAAGGATCTGAGAGTTGCTAAACAAATACTTGGCATAAGAATCATCAGAGACAAAGACAAAGGCATCCTAAAGCTTTCACAGACAGAGTATGTCAAGAAGGTTCTCAGCAGGTGTAGTATGGATACTGCTAAGCCAGTATGCACTCCTCTGGGGAATCATTTCAAGCTCAGTAGAGATCAGTCACCAAAAACTGAGCTAGAACATGAACATATGGATAAGATTCCATACGCCTCAACTATCGGCTTTTTGATGTATGCTATGGTCTGTACTAGACCAGATATTGCTCATGCAGTGGGAGTTGTAAGCCGGTATATGAGCAATCCTGGAAAACAGCATTGGAAGGCAGTGAAATGGATTATGAGGTACTTAAAAGGCTCGGAGACATGTCTTATTTTCACAGCTGGCGGTTTGAAACTTGAAGGCTTTGTAGATGTTGATCTAACAGGAGATATTGATAGTACAAAGAGTACTACAGGTTATATATACACTCTAAGAGGCACTGCTGTTTCTTGGAGTTTTACCTTGCAAAAGATAGTTGCTCTTTCAACAACAGAAACTGAATATGTTGCAGTTTCAGAGTCTGCAAAAGAGATAGTATGGCTACAGAGTTTCCTACAAGAATTAGGCAAGACAAATGAAAAGGGTACTTTGTACAGTGACAGTCAGAGTGCAATCTTCTTTGCCAAAAATCCAGCATTTCACTCCAGAATAAAGCACATACAGATCAAATATCACTTCATCCGACAATTGCTCGATGATGAACAATTGTTACTTGAAAAGATCTGTGAAAACAAAAATCCAACTGACATGTTAACCAAAGGAGTTACTCTTGATAAATTGAAGCTATGTAAAGCTTCAGTTGGTCTTAAAGATTAAAAGACAGACCTAGTGTCATTTGTGTCCAAGTGGGAGATTGTTATGTATAGACATAAATGGTCGGTGGCAATCATGCTTGACATGGTTAAAAGTCAATGGTAGGTGTCTAACCAAAGAAAATGTTGCCCACCATTGTTGAACAATTGTCTCCCTCTTCAGCTATAAATAGAGGATGCATTGATAGTTGATGTAGAACACGAAATAGAGAGAAACACAGAGAGAGCTAAGGGTGAGAGTTGAGTTGAGTTGAGAAGTTTTTCTCCTCCTTCTTGTTTTGTTGTTTGTATTGCTTTTGATCTTCATTAATACAAACCAGTAGCTCCGTAGAGTAAGCAGTTGTCAAACTACGTAAATTGATGTGTGTTTGAGAGTTTGAATTTCCTAACACCCATCGGTGCCAAGACCAAGTTGACCATTTTGATTCCGCCCCAACTTCATCGATATAGGCAAAAACACAATGAATAAAATGTTTCCCCGTGTTACAGAATCAATGGTTAAGAGGGAATTTTTTCACAAAGAAACGCTCCAGTAAAACTCTAGCAATCTAAAAGAGATTAGGTGATAAATATTTAAATTTTCCCGGGAACAAAAACGAGGTACTGAAAATATTTTGAATGGTTATTCTCAATTCTTTTCCTATTCTGGAAAAAAATTTAAAAAAGTTCCTTGAGGATTCACCTACCAGGAAGATAGTCATCCCCATGACCTAGCTGCCCATCTTCCCCCCGTTCCCAGAGAGCAAACAATGTTTCCAGCTCTCAATTTGTAGTCTGGTTGGGTATCAGCTGGAGAGACCACCGTGAGAGCTAAAGAACATGAAAAGAGTCATTGAAAATCCTAGCGTTCCCCTCCTTCCATATACCCCCACGCCGCCGCAACATTGCCCTAGCCCCTCCTTGAAAACATTAACGATGTCCTCCATCGTACCCACAAATCCAAAAAACCTGTTCCGCAAGCCATGCCACAGGACAGAGCAACAAAAGGCACACGGTTATTGAATACCTATTGGGCGGTTGTTTTACAACTTTTTTTAAAATCATTTTCCTGATCTTTAGCAAAAAACAATTAAGTTCTCTTTGAAATTAAAATTTATTACACTGAAATTCAAAAAATATTTTGTATTTTTATATTGACTTTTTAGTAATAATTAAGTTGATTGAGGAGTAATTTAATAATTAATAAATAGAAATACAATTTAAAAATAAAAAGTTGCTGGCTTGCGTGTAGAACATGCCGCCGACTTCAGGCAGTGCGAGATCGCGTACGGTGATCAAAGATAGCCTTTCCTGGTGGGGGTAGAATCATCTCAGCGGGACGATGCGTGTGGCCTGGTGATTTCTAGTTTGGCATCAGCGGCACTGATAAATTTACAGTGACAAAGACAGAACATGTGTCATCCATCCCCTTCACTGTATTTCTAGTAATGAACAAATCTAAGGCGCGATGTACGCACTGTGGAGACAGTGATGGCGGCAAGTACAAGAACATAAATTAATTACAAAGTTGTTGACTTCTTACCCAGTCTTGAATCTCCTCACAAAACCAAATCTGACTCCCCCAGGCGTTCAGCAAGTGTTTCTAGCTAATACTGTTAGGCAATTGCCATCACCGCTTAAAAAAACCGGGTTTTTTTTTTTATGCTTCATTGTTTATATGAAACTCCCCCTTTTTCTTTTTCTTTTTCTTTTAAAAAAAATATTCTTAGACTTTTTTCTTTTTTGAATTAACTTTTTGGGTACAATTGCAAGACAAAAAGTTTTCAGTCGGGACTGCACCTCCTTTCTTTTTCTTTCAATTTTATCTTTAGACTTTTTCCCCCTTTTGTTTTGATGCTTTTTGGGTCTAGTTACATTAGACAAAGTTTTCAGTTAAATTAGAAAAACAAAACTTAAAGTGTGAGGACCAAAATGTAAAACAAATGGAAAATATATGGGCAATCTAAAAAATTTAGAATTTTTATATTAATATATTAAAAAAATGGTTGACTCCATTTTTCTGGATCATTTTCATCTTTTTAGGATTTTTTTCCAAAGGTTTGAAAGAAAAAATTAATATATTAAAAAATATTTTTTTTAATGTTAACATGATATATTTTTAATAAAATTACCAAGCGATTTTTTTACCGGTCTGTCATGACTTCTCCTCGCTTTTCTTCTTAATTTTAATTTTTTTGTCCTTCCTAAGAAAAATTTTCAATTAACGCATGGTTAAAATGAAAATAGATTATAAAAAAATCCAATGTCTTATTTTTATATTTTTAATCCACTGCATGATTATGAAAATCATAAATTCAAGTGGTGCATTGTCCTCTTTTCAATGGTGTGACCCTTGCTCACGGAAAAGGTTTGGTTAGGCTGAGATGAATGTTTTTTTCTTTCTTCTATCTTTTCTATATTGTTCTTTAGAAAATCATACTTGAACTTTAAAAAAACAATTGTGTTCTCCTATATGTAATAGATTTTGGTCCCTTTTCCTTTTAATTATTGTTCATTTGGCTTTTAAATCTTTTTAAACTTTAGATTTTTTTCAATTTCATCCTTGGTTATTTTATTGAATTTTTTACATGGTTTGGTCCTTCTAATTTTAATTGCTCTACTTTTGTGTTTTATATTTTTTATTATTTATTTCTTGCAATTTTACCCCTTCCTATTTTCTTGCATTTTTTTAATTTATTTTCGTTTTTATTCTTTTAATTGCTATATTTTTATTATTTTCTTGATATATCTTTTTTTTGTCCCCCAACATTTTATTTTATTTTATTTTCTATCGATTTGTTATCATCATTCTTTAAATAACTTTTTTTGTTTTTTTTTTGTTTTACAAGTTAGCCCTAGTTATCTTCTTTCATTTTTTATACCATATTTGGTATGTATTGTTTAGTTTTTAAATTATTTTACGATTGAATATTTTATTTTATTGTATTTTAGTGGTTGCCTCCCAACAAGGCAAATCTTTATTAAAAAATAATTTTAAAAAAACCATTATTTGTTATTTGGTTATTAAACCCTTAGCTTTATTGTATTTTCTTTCATGTTGAGTTATCATGGTTTTATATCCCGATAAATATTAATCAAGTTAATCATGGTTACCTTATATTTTTTAACTAGATTTTTTTATGACATTTATTTTTTTTTAACAAATTCATACTTTTTTGTTAAATTATTAATCTTTGAGCTACGTGATTTATTTACTTTTCTTTCCTTTGAGTTATCATGAATGCGTATTAATCTAGTTAACTCGTGTTAGCTTGTATTTTATTACTCAATACTTTTTTAATTGAGCGTCGATCTTTTTTGCTAGGTTATTTTTTTGGAAGTCTAATTTTTTATTCTAATTTCATGTTATGAGCGGTGGGTGAGTTAGTCGAGTTAATCTAAGTTGACTTATTTTTTTTTATGACTAGAATTTTTTTCAATTATATCATTTTGCATAGAAAAATTTATCATTGAGCTTTGTTATTTTTTACTTCACTTTTTATTTTTTTTATTTCAATAACGGGTTAGTGAAGCTAACTAGGGTTAGCTTAAGTTTTTGTTCTTAGTATTTTGTTTTTTAGTGGGGACTTTATTGTTGGGTCCTTTTTTTATAAATCTATTTTTTTTATTCTGATTTCATATTATGGATAAGAGGTTATTCGAATCAACTTAGGTTGATTTAGAATTTGTTTTTTTTCATTTTTTATGGCCTCGTTGTTTTTAATTTTGTTATTTTTCAATAATTTATTAGTCTTTAAACTTTTTTATTTTTTTCACTTTTCTTTTTGTTTAGTTATTCTGAGAGTAGGTGAGTAACGTTAATCAAAGATGGCTCAAGGCTTTTAAAATATTTTTTTTATTAAACTCTTGTTTTTTACTAATTCATTCTTTTAATATTTTTTATTTTAATTTCAGATTACATGTTATTATTTCATCAAATTACTCCGATTTAACTTGAGTTTTTTTTTCAAGATGTATGTGCATGTATTAGACTATTAAACCTTGAACTTTATAATATTTTTTTTTAAAGTTATTTTAGTTCTATATCTAAGTTATATTTTTAGTTAATTTAATTCAGATTATCTCATGTCATCACAGTGTAAATATCATTTTTTAGTGTTAAAAAAAACTTTTACCCGCCCGCGACATCTCAGGGCCACCTGTCTAATAAATTCCAAATGAAAAGGGCAAGATTAAGATCACGCATAAATTCAAAAGTTTGAATTGGCTGATCAAAAAAAAATTCACAGCTCATGTTATGAAAAAATTCTAGATCGTGACAGATATTTTGACCATTAGGACCATTGAATTTTCAATAAAATAACAAGATTGGACCATTGTATTTAAATTCGTTGACAGTTAGGAAACTCAAGGAGGTTAATATGATGCCTAAGAAGATGTATTCCTCCTCCCTTAACTACTGGGATTTAAATCTCAGATCAAATTATAAAACATAGATTATTATTATTATTATTATTTGTAACTTTTTATCTGACTAAAGCAAGGAGATAAATTTTATTTTATTTTCTTTAAAACTTATTTAGGACATCCTTCCATAAAACCAAATAAAAAAATATATATACATTTCAGGGTTTGGTCTAATAATGAAAAGAGGCTTGTCTTTTTCCACTATATCTGGGTTCGAGTCCTAACTTGCATGCCTATTACCCTCGCGGTGCCTTACATGTCTACTAGGTTTGCAGGGTATTCAGTGGACCGTGAGGATTAGTCGTGATGCTCGCAAGCTGGCCCGGACACCCCACGTAAATAAAAAAAATAAAGAAAATATCTACCTGCACATCCACATCATCCATCCAACCACCGACACGTCACAATGAACCCTCCATCTTGGCAGTTCTACTATGCACATGTGGAGTTACAATCGAGAGGTGATCCAATTCAAAATTTGGGCAACGGTCGGGGTTGATGTAGATTGATCTTTCTTTTAAAAATAAAAATAAATCTAAAATAATACTATTTTAATAAAAGTAAAGTTTTTCTTTAACTCAACCCTGGTTAGACCCTTGACGAATTATTAAATTAATATGTTACACTAATTGTTCTAACTAGGCTACTATATACTTAATTTGAAGGTCAGCAATTCCCTTCCCTGTAAATATTAAAATAAATTGAAAGGGATGGTGAAATTACTATCATGTTAGACACTATTCATCCTTACACAAGTCACTATAAATTGTAATAAAGATTTTTTCATATAATTTTTAATTTAGTCTTTAAATTTTTATTTTGTATAATTAAGCTTTTTTATTATAACTACAAAGTTGCCTATTTTTTTTTCCTTAAAAAATTAGAAGGCTCTATGGATTTAAAAAAAATTAAAAGCTCGTGCGTATAAATCTAACCTTGTAGGCCTGTACATGGGTCTTTTCTTGATGGGGCAAACACGTTGTTTAGCTCATTAGGCCTAGCAATGTATGCTTTTTTTTTTAAAAAAAATTAATATTTTTTTAAATAATTTTTAAATTTATATTTTAATTAATACTTGTTCTTTGTGACTTTGTTTTTGTTTATTTAGTATTTTTTAAATAACAGTTTTTTTAATCATATTAGATATGTTTAATTTTTGAAGAAGTTAGTACTTAGTATAACTCATTTAGCATATATATATATATATAATTTATTTTTAAAAATAAAAAAATATTTATTTTTATTATAATATTTTTCATATGTACAACTTTATATAAATTTTATTTTTCTATTTTATTTTATTCAATAAATTTCATGTGTGTATTAATTTCAATTACATAATAGTTTTAATAAAAAATTCATTAAAC